>WAAB01018490.1:708273-736790 GCA_013389865.1 Piaya cayana | reverse complement strand
GCCTTGTTAAACCTCATGCCACTGGACTCTGCCCAGCAGTCCAGCCTGTTCAGATCCCTTTGCAGAGCCTCCTTACCCTCCAGCAGATCAACACTTCCACCCAGCCCAGTGTCAACTGCAAACTTGCTAAGGGTGCACTCAATGCCTTCATCCAGGTCATTGATAAAGACATTGAATAGGGCTGGACCCAGCACTGAGCTCTGGGGAACCCCACTTGTAACTGGCCTCCAGCTGGATTTAACTCCATTTACCACCACTCTCTGGGCCCAGCCATTCAACCAGTTTTCCACCCAGGAGAGTGTGTGCCTGTCCAGGCCAGAGGCTGACAGTTTCCATAGCAGAATACTGTGAGAAACTGTGTCAAACTGTTCTTGCTACTGAGAAGACTGGTACGCCAGGTAGTCAACTGCTTAAGAGAAACAAGCTCCCTAGGATCCTCAAAAGACATTTTTTACTTGAAAAGGAGCTAGAAATGCAGTTTTCAATTAAAAAGCTTCTTTATTGTGCTTTCAGCAAAGAGAAAAGTATAAAGAATTTTTTTCAAGAGTCTGCAATGTTGTCATGATTGCCAAGTTCAATTAAATACCTGACCCTTTTATGATCTCTTCCATGGCAACCCACTTAGCTCTTACAACTTCTGTTGATCCTCATATTTTTGTAGTAAAAACTGTATTCATCTTCTTTAATGCCAGTAACCAAATCCTCCTGAAAATTCCCAAGTTATCCCAGCAGATACGACCTCATTTCAGAAGCTGCGGCCAGCTCACAAATGAACTATGACAATGCTAACCACTGACAAGAGCTTTCTAAAAAACAAAGCAATATTTCTTCAGAAAAGACATTTTGAAGAAACTATCGTATAAAATGATAAATCCCTTACATATATGTCTAAGTAACTAGGCAGTCATTGAGCTTATGGCCTAGAGCCTGATAGGATTGAAGGTCACCTGAGTGACCTAAAGAATTTAATTCTATATCAAAAGTCACATGACTTGAGATTTTATACCTACCTCAGTTACGTGAGCTAACCCTAGGAGACAAAAGAGTCAAGACACTGTGAATTCATCTGTTAAACTTCCACTCAAAACACTAACCTTCCTACTGTACAGCTCTAGTTTCCCAAACATGGTGTCTTCCCTTATCACTCCAATACCGAATACCGCTGAATATTTGAGATGTATATTTCAGATGAATACTATATCTGAATACTTCAGATGTTCTTGGCTCTTTCATCCCCACAGAATTTGCTGGGTGAAAATAACCAGAGGATCCCCTGATATACCTAACATTCATGAAACTGTTATGATAGTTCCTGACTAATCAATAAAGAGTTAACATCTACCACTTTTCAATATAATATGCATTATTTCCAGAGTGCCACATTTGTCATAGATAGCATGAATGACTACAAAATAATAATTTTGTGATAATTCTTCTTCTGAGAAAACATAAAATGGTGATAAACTGCCATTAACTTTGACATATGAAGCCTTGTGCAAAGCCTACTGAAGTCAATCAGAGCATGATACTTCCTCAGAATGAATTTAAGGACTGTATTTGTTAACATGACCATTTCCTTTATTTTTTTATGGTCTAATGCTAATTCTTTCTATTACAATTAAAATTTGTGACTTTAATGAATATCTAGTAAATAAAATAGTTTGTCAAAGTATTTTTAGAAGCAACTCATGTTTTTCTAGCAATACACTAATAACTGCCAGAATTCTTTGGCATTTTTCAGCAACAGATGTGTAGTAATTTAACTCTTTATTTTGGAAGCTCAGTATTATATTAAGCTTCATTTTTCTATTCTGTTCACACTACTAATATGTAGAGCTTTAGCAGGATGCAAGCCTTCTGTTTAGTTATTACATTTACTCATGTAAATTGTGAAGACACACAAGCTTCTACAAAGCAAACCGTATAATGATATAGCTCAGAAATTGAATGCATACCTGTTCATGGTTTAAATGCATTTGATTGAGCTTTCGAATGTGAAAAACTAAATAAAGCCACAAATCCAATTTTGTTTTGTATTTTTATTTCAGTATAGATCCTTTTTTCCAATGTGGTCTGCAAGTGATTAGTCAGTGTTTTTCCCTGTAGTAAGTGCTTTAATATTTCTCATCAGCTATCAGCAGCTTAAAGCAGACTTGTTCAGTCTGTATGTAGAAGGGGCTAATAATATGATAAAAACTAAGAGCACTAATTTTGCTGTCAATTCTATATCCTGGCAATTACCTCTTAAATAGGCTGCACTTTTCTTATGTTAATTAGAGATGTTTTTAAAAAACCCTAAACTATGGAAAAACATTTTAATTTTTTTTTTCCAAGAGAAAGCAATGTATTTTGACATTTTTTTCTGCAAAAAAAAAGACCAGGTTTATACTTAATTATGTGTATGGGCAATGCCATTCATTCAAGCTGACCAGTTAATTTCAGCATACGTGTGCAAGAGCAAAGCCACGCATATATGGAACTGTCACATGGATTGGTGCCTCTCTAAAGACTTCTCCTGATATTAAAATAGCCACAGGTCTGAGGTGCCAGTTTAGCCTTAAGTATTTTAGAAGACACATGCTCTTACTCCTCTATAGAAGAGATATCTACAAGAGAAAAAGTAAAATCAGCAATTATTTTAGCAAAAGGACTGTTTTCAAACAATAAATCGCCTTTGCATACAGTTCATTGATAGCAGAGACATGTTGAAATGAGACATGGATTTTCATACTTTCATCAAGCCTGGCTATATAAAAAAAAATTTGCAGAAAGCCCCTGTCACAGTGTTTTAATGTTCTGGAGACTGCAAAAAGCTCTCTGTTAGACTATAGGACATTGTGGTTCATAGTTGATGGAAAACAAGGAAAGGAAAAATTGGACCTTCAGACCCATCATTTCTCCCCCCAGGTACCATTACTGTGCACTGAAACAAGTGAGTTAAAGGCATCAGAGCTCTTCATCTGCATGTGCAGGAAACTTATGCTCCATAAGTATATGCTAAACTCACATTTTATTTTGTTCACTGATAAAAGAAATTTAAAAAATCCCCAAGATTTCATTTTTCCTTTCACTGCGCATAAGAATCTTCTTAAAATACCTTCTTATTGCTTCAATTTTTACTGAAAATGAAGTAAATAAGATCTGCTATTATGGCCCTGTGGAAAATACTCATAACCAAATAAAAAATGAAAATTGCATGACAAAAATTTCTTTAAAAATGAATGTGAGCTATCAAGCAATTCAAGCCAAGAAAGGCAATGTCAATGTAAGAATTTAAACTTTTCTGACTGTATAAACTCAAAACATCCAAATCTTTTTAATATATTGTTTATATTTTGTTTTATATTACTGAATCTGATCTGTAGAGTTGTTAACCTTCTTAAGACAGTTAAGAGGAAGTTACGAATGTAAAATGGTGATCTCTAGTCTTCCTCATACTTCAAGATACTCTACCAATGACAATTTGTTGTAGATTAAAAAGAGGTCAGAGAATTACTTCCAACAATTAGATATTTTCAATTTGTAGCAAAAAACTTCAAACTGATGAATTTTGTTGACATACTGGACCTACTGCCCATTTTCTATTCAACCCAAGAGGAGGAGCTGTCAAGTGCCTCTTTATCTCACAACAGCTGAAACATGAAAAACACAGTTTTGTCCCTGATAACTGTTCTAAGAGAACAAAGATAATGAAGATCCATGTCCTCAGATGTGTGCCCTTCATTCTCTGACCTCATCCAATGCAACAGCTCCAGTTCTGTATCTCCTAAGACAAACAGCACAGGTTTCATCTAAAATAATAAACTCCAGAGGAGTTATCTCACTTTATGCTTTTTCAAATGCGATGGGCAACGCTTTCTTCACATGAGCACTCAAGACTGGAAACAATGTACAGCACAGCACTGATTGTGTTTAGGCTAAGAGAGGAAGGAAGAAAGCAGCAGCCACGTCCCAGTCTTGGTATTTTACTGGTTGCTTAGGCAACCCAGCTCCACTGAGATGAAACAAGTCCTGGAAAAAGTAATCTCACTGAATGGGAATCCACTTAATTCAGAATCGGTAACCAATTTATGAAGTACATTTTCACATAAGATCAGAAAAACTGTCTGGGGTTTGTGTACACGTTACACCAACAAAATTGGAAAATAATTGGTATCAACATTGTATATTGTTTCCAAAATTCATCAAATCATTAGGGAAGCTGAATCTTGAATTCACCATTCAGTCAAAAATACTCATTGGTATTTCCCAACACCTTCATTATAAGCAAAGCATTAAAATATTTCTGATAAATTTACATTTTTTATATGTATATAATATCCTATTAATTTCAAGGGAAGTTTTATGTCAGTAAAACATAATGGATAAGCTCTTCTTGAGCTCTGTTATGCCACTTATGCCCTGAACAGCAAGTACGGCTTTATCAAACCACTACAACTAAACACTAGTACTATTGTACCAAATCAAAATAGTCATAGCACAGATTTGGTACCACCTTTCAATTTGCTGACGTGGTTCTGGTTATGACTTATAAAAAAAATTCCAGTAATCTATACTTGCAGTGTTTAAATATGCATTAGTAATGGAATAAAAAATACTAATTACAGCATTACTATTAATTCCCCCATAGTATTTTAAAAGCTGTATTTACAATAAAGGTACCTCTAATTTTAGCAATCACTCCACAGCAGTATCTTAAAGAGTATAGTCTTCCTAGATATTCCAGATTTCATTTGAACAAATGAGTATCATTTGATACAGAAGGAAATGTAGTCAGAGTATGTTAAGCTAGAGGAACAATACAAGTAATTGAAGAGTCAACCTGGGTTCACAGCCAAGAGCTCACTCTTTAGCATGTTCAACTGAATTAGAAAAATAACAGCTGCATGGTCATTCCTTGTGTATTAGAAAGGGAGGGGTTCCATCTAAAGACCAGAAGATTAGTGATAAAGATGCTATGAAAACAGTGATTAATTCTCAGCAACTATGTCTTAGAATAAATAATTTTCAAAACATCGAACAGAATAATCTAAATCACAGCAAAGAGGCAAACGATAAATTAGATACTGAAGCTGCTAACAGCTCTTCTTTACATAGCTTAGTTTATATGTAAAAGTCTAAGAATCAGCATTTAACCCAGTTTCTCAACTACATGCTAAAACCACATACTTGATTTTTTAATGCATGATTTTCAGTAATAAGAAATCTAACAGTAAGTATGTCACCTACTATAGAGGCTGCGTTTCATATTTTATGATAAATGTCTCTTTAAAGATAAAACAATTACTAGTTTACTGGTGTGTCCCAGGTTAGCTTCCAGTCAGACATATTCCTCTACTGTTGGATAAATGCCTTTCTTGTTCTCTATTTGATATAAATGCTCAGGAAGTCTGGATCCATATTTCAGCTTTTAAGAGAAATAGACACTAATAATTCTGAATTTTTTATTTATTTTAAAACATGATTACCATGAGAGCCTCATCCTTGGCCATTTTATAAAATGAATTGGATGAAAATCTCAATATTTCAGGTTTTCCACTATTTACTGTCAGTTTTAAAAAAACAAAACCAGAACAATCTTCTCTAAGCAGCACCTTCATTTCTCAGTACCACAAACTGAAAGGCATGTATTGCTTTCACAGTGCTCTACTATCGGTACACAGAAATGTATGCAAAGTGTATAGAAATAAACAAATAATTAGAAGCACAGTCATTCATACAACTCCTTTGATCAAAATATCATGAAACGCATTTTAACTACCACTAACAGGTAGCTACCTCTGAAAAGCACAGTGGAAACTATTCAGCAGACTATGAGCAGTATCATTAATTTTTCTGCCACAGAAATCAAACAATATATTTCCCTTGCTTAGTGTTTGAAATAGACAAACCATTGTGACCTATATGGGTGAAACTGTGATCAGCTTCTGAACGATGCATGAGCAAGGAGAGAATTAGGATCAGTCACAGCTGAAGTCCTTTTGCTCTTGCTTGTTTTTCATAAAACACTGAAATTCTGTGTTGGAAATCCTGGGGAAAAAGGGAATGTCTATGCTGGAGCATGTACATGTACTTCCTTAACTTTGAAAAATCTTTCTCTGTTTTGAGTTTATAGATATTTTAATTATGGAGGTACTTAATTTTGTTTTTCTCAATGTGCGTCACATTTCACAAAGAATGTGCCATCTATTACATGAATTAGCTCTGATTATTAAGCTGATAATGCCAAATAAATTGTACTTTAATCAAGAAAGCATTACTTGCATTGACTCAGTTAGCATAAAGTACATATCAAATGTTAGATAACAAAATGTTATGCAAGATTTGGAGTCAAAAAAAGACTCCAGTAGTAACCCTCAACTGAGTACTTTAGACAACTAAAGAATTTAAAAAGGTAAGGTTACTGCAATGCTAAGGAATTTGAAGAAAGGATTGTATTAGATTGTTATCTTATGCTGACTCAAATATGTCAAATACAAAACTGAATCCTTTATTTTAAAATATTCTTTTAAAATTAATACTTACATGAAGAGATTATAAGAAATTTTGCTTACAGTGAAGGAAATGTCTCTGTAACTAAATTAATACTGACAGTTGTTTCATAAGGGCATGATGTTTTACTGATATTTCCCTGAAGAAATCTCAGTTTTATGATAATATAGTAAAAATAGGTCAAAAATGGAAAGATGAGAATATTATACTTCAAGTTTTTAATGCAGAGAGATATGAAATTTCCACCTGCAATTTTTGTGTTCATTTAACCTTCCCTGTAATAAATTACAGTACAATTGGCAGTGATTAAAGTACATTGCAATTTTCTTTTTAAAGATGCAAAAGGAGTTTCATGAACACAGCTACATTTTGAGTATCAATTTAAATTCCTTGGAGTGAATTTTTGCCATCTGGAAAATGCTTCACACAACTTATTTTCAGTAACACTTTGCAAAATATCAGGGCAGCAGAGTTTTCACCAAATCTTTCTTTATCACAATTCTATAATTCCAATATGCTGTCTAATTATAAAAAAAAATGCAGAATCACACTTGAACCATAATTGGGACAACTTTTGCGTCTATTCTGCTTATTCAGGCTTTGAGATTCAAACAGTTTTGGTAAATACCTCATTGGAGAGGTACATTTCCATTGTTGACTGTGCTTTTTAAAAGAGTTTTCACATTTGCTGTGTTTTTATGGATACAGATGGAAGCTCAAAGTCACTGAAAGATAAACCCATAAGAGAATACTCTACACACATCCATTTGCTAAACATTACATCACATACCACTAAAAAATACAAACACCTTTTGAGTTGTGGGCAAGCATCTTCTATCCTAACACACTTTCTCATACATGGTATTCTAAAGCATTTAGCAGTATATCAAATCTGTTCATTCCGGAAATCTGGACACTCATAAAAGAATGTTGGATTAATTTCCATGTTTAATATATTTATTCTGAACTGTATTTTAGATTTTCCTATCATCAACTAAATTCGCTAATGTTTTATGCAGACAAAAGCTCCAATGATGGGTCATTAAAATAATGTACATCCTCCCAAACTCAAGCAAGGAAGGGATTGTGAGATTTGCTCTAAATTTGGGAAGGTTGTGGACAGAAGAAAATGAATAGCTTCAAAGACCCACTTCAGCCACTGACAAAACAGTTTTGGTATCCTGGACGACTCTAGAACAGCATGACTCACAGTTCTTATCCTTAGCAGTAACATGCCCTGCCTTCACTTTATGTGATATGTCCTTATAATCCATGCTAACATAGGAAGATATAACTGACTCTGGAATGCCTGAGCAACAGAGATGATGACATAATGCTTCATTACAATCATCTCATAGTATTTTAGAATTCAGACTTATGCAGAAAATGTTTAAGAAAATGTTCTGAAATCCAGACAGTAGTAATGAGACTATAGCTGGGATGGTCTGAACGAGATAACTCAACTATAACGCAATTCTACATTTTCTAATTATATATCGCTCTGAATCTATGCAGGGCCAGACTGTGTACGACTCCTGCTCTTCTGTGCATGTGTGAAAGCTTCCTATAAGACTTTACACCAACTAACAAGACAGCTGTTCAAGAAAGCAGACAGCAGCTCTCCCTGAACTCTTTTCATGCTAGGGACTGAAGAGATAAACCAATCCTCTTTTCTCTTGGTATGTAACACATGACATATCTGAGAATACCAGGCAAGGAGGTAACAGGATCAAATTATTTGCATGAATGTGCAATCTTAAGAAAGGGTCAAAAATAGTGGAAATGAAACAATTTTTTTCTAACACCCCTGTGTTTTTTTTAATAAACACCTGTCCTTCTTCTTTGCTATAATGTGCAATCAACAGATCTTCCTTTTTCCCTTATTTCCCAGAGCAGATTGTGCCCAACTGAGACAGATCATCTTTGATGCACCTCGTCAGAAGAGCTTCTGACTATGCACTGTGGTTTAGCCTGTGTTTTCTGAACGCTAAGTGCTAAACTTAAAATTAGGAGTTACATATTATACTATTTTTAAAAATGATATTTTTCATGAGCAGAGATTGAGTCCACATTTAAGGAAGTCACAGAGAATGAATTATTTTATCTGCGGGCAGAAATAATTTTACTTCTGGCATATACTTCAAAGTAATTTTTAGACTCTGAAATAGAAATAAGTGATGTACTGTGCTAAAATGCCCCAAATTGATCTCTAGCCTTAGAAAAACAGGAAGCATGCAGATTTAAATGCTTTTTTAGAGCACAGAATAATCCCAAGTCTTGTCAGTTAAATATGCCAGTCCAATTCAAATCTGTTTTAAATCACTGTTTAGACCTATCATGCACATGTTCTACTTTAGAATTATAGATCTAGTTCAGCATGATATCCCACTGGTTTTGAACTAATGTAATTGCCTCCAGTGTTTTTAGAAAGAAAAAGCTCTTCCACACTAGTAATTTTTAATGTGTTGGAGTCTGATTGTATCTGAAATCTGCTAAACTCAGTATGAATATTGCCACTAATACCAATAAGCTTTGGATTAGGTCCCTAGAGGATTAGAATGCTGGTAATCAGTATTTTAAACACATTTTTCTTGCAGAATTGTATATATTGTCAGGATAAAATATTCTATGATATCTTCTGAAGACTTCACAGCCATAAATGTGATACCAAATATTTTATTTTGTAAAATATATTTGCACATTTTGGTCTATCTAGTGACTTCAAAGAACAGTATAGAATATATAATTACACCATGTAATTAAATTTCCTTTATAAAGAGTCTAACTTGGTTTTCAGGTTGAATGAATGAGTGGCAATACACAGAACAATTAGCTGTATTCATTAAAAATCAGTAGTAATTTATTTTACCTGTTTTTTAAGATAATGTTAACTGCATTTAATTGATTTTACAGAAGATAACTATTTAGTACTTTTACATGTAATTTTTGGCTCTTTTTCATGGAAAATGTTACTACATCTAAGAAAACATTCATGAGATACAGTTGTTGGTTTCCATAATGCTTTCCTGGCAAAAACTTTCTCAGCTCCAGGAAAGAATGCATGGATGAAACTAGAGAATGTATAAATCTACAAGACCAGAGGTTTGCTGTATTCATTGGTGTGGTTGAAAACAGAGGTTTAAATCCCTGCTCATCCTGAGTACTTGAAAGAAGGATTTTATAGCACAGATAAATATCCTAACCACCAAGCTGGTATTTGCTTTCTTTTTCTCTTCTCTCTCCTGTTTTTCACCTATCTTCATTGTTCTTGTTCTCTTTCTCACACAGTTCTGACAGTTAACAGTATCCCTAAGTCAGAATACAAACCGCTTTTAAATATGTTAGATTTAATATAATCATATAGTTGACGTTTACTTAAGACAATCACTGGATCTGCTGCCATATCTTCAGTTTATTTCAAGCTTAGCTCTCAATTTTCCAGGGAATAAATAAGCGGTATAATAAATCCTAAGAAATACATTTCTATTAGATGAAAAATTATTTGCTCAGAAACACCGGGCTTTTTCTGTATCATCAGTGTTGTTATTCTTGGGTTATCAGATTTAGGCTGTGAAATATAGTCAATGTCATATTATTTTGTGGGGTTTTTTCCTAATACTACTTAATGACAGTATTTAGTAATTGATTCTTTAAGCTTAATTAGCTTACAGATAGGATGCTAATCATACAAGACTTGTTGTCTGTGGTGTTGAGGCAGAACTTAATTATACACAGACTGATGGGCGGGGTTTTTTTTCGTCAAAATGATTGTAGCTCAGTATGAGCATATGAATATGGTGTTTAATAGCATGAATGGTCTTATTGGTTGTGAGGCAAAAGAACAGAACCAAAGGAAAGCGCATATCCAATAACCGTGCGTGGTTTGTAAGTCCTAAGAAGAGTGCATGCAGCTCCCATAAAAAGAAATAAAGCTCTCATAAGGAAAATAGCACAATAATGAATTATAACAATAAGTTAAAAAATTATTCATAACATAATCTATGATTCTTTGAATCCCAAAGTGTGAAGAAAGGAAACAACTATATGATACTTCCTAAAGTAATTATGCTGGTTATTTATGTAGTTGNGGTTGGATGGAACATCAACTATAACTATATCAATAACCCAATAACATAACCCAATAACATAAATGGGTGTAATAAGAGGCAGAGTAGTCTAGACCAAAATACATGACATTATTAAAATAATTTCAAAACCTAAAATATGCATTAAGAGTGTGCACTTCATCAAGATTACAGGTAAGCATCATCATGAGATGTTCTTGCTTTGATATTATTGTATGTACTATATTTTGTGATCATGGTTTGTTCTCACTGCTGGAGAAAAAATATTTCCCCATGGCTACTGTTGCTATAGGTGATGCTTCAGTTGCGGCTGTACTGTGGAAGAATGTTCTTAAGAGAAAGAATATATCAGTTCAGCATTTTCCGAAATTCTGAAATAATCATGTCTGCGTATTTCCTGAAATGATAATAAGGGCGATAATAACATATGATTGGAACTTGATAAAGGTTTGCCCCAAAATTTTTCTTCAAAATTAAGCAAAGTACTTAGTACTTCGGTGCTGCTTACCTTATCTTTACCTGAGATTAGTGATATATCCACTTCCCCAACCTTTTATTGAAGTATAGGTACATGATAAGGGGCAACATATCACTTGAGTATCAATGCATTCATAGTAATTGGCCATGAGTATACTCTAAGCAGTCCTACATGGATGGCAAGGAATGGTGCTCCAGCTGTTTCACTGTGAAGTAAGATAAGTCAACATTTGCTGTAGAGCAAAAGCAGGAACATAAAGCAGATGAGGTGAGGACCAGCTACTTGTTAAACCATCAAAACATAGCTGCCTGTCTAAATTCTCTGAGTTCTTCTGAGTAAGTGATATACTACACAAAATAAGTTTCTCCTGACAACACACAGAAACACCAGGCAGGCAGATGGGCTGTCAGTTCCACTGACTTGGAATGACATCAGGGAGGGCTATAGGAATTATTAGAGTATGGTAAGCTGTGAAGGGGAGTACATCACTCAAGGAAAGAAAAGATGGACAGACCACATAATTTTACAATATGAAAAAAGTGATGAATATTTATTATTCCGTTGCCATAATACAAAACTACCTCTTAAGCTACAAAAAACTTGGGGTAGCATGGTCCGTGCAGTCTATCTTGCTCAACAGAAATAATGGATGTTCTTACCTTTGTGAAAAACACCTTTTGATACAGGGAAAACCAGTATTCCCTGTTTCCTGAACCTGTTATTTTATCCATATTTTTCTTTTTTATTTTGTTATCCAATTTCTTTCTTTTTCAGCATTGCCTTTCTCCTGCCTACAGAGATGGTATAGGATACCTTCCACAGGAGGACGGAGAAGAGAGAGATTGTGAATATCATCTCACTTTTTCAGAGGGATGAAAGTAACATAGCAAGCAGGTAGGGTTATTCTAATTGCTTGACTAAAGAGCAAGCAATGCAATAATTGAATATTTACAGTTTTAACAACAGCAAAACAATAAGCCTGGTTTTACAAAAACTGGGTTTCATAGTCAGGCTTTCTGATAATTGACATGGTAAAGAGACAATTAGAGCTTTTACTATAGCCTAAATATTCAGAATCTCTGCTCTCTCATTGTTTTCATTCTGATTCTTCCATGATTAATAGAAGCTGATTTATACTGAAGACTTACAAGTGCATCTACATTAGCGTTTTAGTTTGGCTGGGAAATCTTCTGATGGTTCCGATTTATTGTGTTTTTGTTCACATCCTGTAGTAATCTCAGAGTGCATGAACTATATTACTTCTGGCTGAAAGTAAGTGGGAAGATGGGCTTCAATATAAGGGTTATACCTTAGTTGAATTTTTTTGGTAGAAAATACATGATTTGTTCTTTCACCATTTTTAAAGTTACACTAAACATTCTGAGACAATGTTTTAAGATCCAGAAAGTATATGATGCAAACAATTAATTTGAAAGATATCTGGGTTTTCTTTTGCTTTAGTAAAAACCCCTCAGTGGTCTGTTACATAAGTAAATGTTTCTTTTTCATAATTTCCACCCACTTATCAGAAACAAAAATCCCCAACAACAACCACAGTGCCCTGCTATGGGAAACACCAAAACTAGTAACAAAAAAGTAAATTAACTTTTAATCATTTGCTATTGAATTTATTTTGAAATATTTATTAATTATTGAATTATTTATTAATTATTTAATTATAGTATTCTATGGAATTCAGTGAGCAGTGAAACTAAAGAAACCTGCATCTATCCTTCTCCTGATTATAGCTCATATAAGTTAAGCATAACAGTAACAAGACAGCTCTCCAGTATGGAAAAAAAATATATACACATATATATATGATACCTTGATAGCTCAATAAATGAAAAGCTGCTAGGGGAGCACTATATTTGTAGAAAAGCTCATATTTAAATTTTGAAAAGCAAGCACACTGGGGCCCAAAGAATTCAACTAAGTTGAATTTTAAATAAATTAGATTTTAATTAAAGTGGTACTAAAAATGCTATGATTAAGTTATTTTTTCTATGTGATTGTATTCTCACATATAGCTTGAGGTTTTGCACATAGATTCCTCTTTCTTGACAAGTAAGCATCTTGTACACAATTGTGCAAGGATGTACTTCTCTACGGCCACTTAAAGCCTGACTGATACCAGGAGTACAGATGTCACTATCAAAGTTACAAGCTATCTGACAGGTTAAAAGAGAGACTGCAGATAGCATTACAAATTATAAATCATCAGAAACAAACTCCTCGGTAAGATTATGTAGAAGTCTATGTTGGATTTTTTTGGTGATACGAGATGTGTGTTGCTTCTACTGTTGCCAATATGGATACCGGGGAAGGAAGATCATAGAGAATTCTGACATTCCTATGGGATATGTCTGGAAACAGCAACTAAATATTTTCTTTTAAAAAAATCCTCAAGAGATGAGTAATATTCCTTGCGAGCTGAAGAAGACCAACCCAGAGTTCTTCTTAACACAGTACTCCAGCATGACTTAAATATTAAGAATTAACATACATAAATAATGCCGCTACAGAGTAAGTCTTCCTTGCTTTGGTTTTTGTAAACGTACAGTAGCAAATAGCCACTAATGAGCTGTAAAAATCATCAGCAAAAATGGAAATGAGACTTTTATTTCAAATAACTTAACAAAGGACTTATTTTGATAGAAGAAAAATATCCCTAACTAGAAAAAAGACAAGCCAAAAGAGAATGATTCTATGTTACAGGAATTAAGAACCTTAGTTCTGTGAACAATGCTGCTGAAATGCAGAAAACTGGTATCGTCTTGTGTCACAATCTGCTAGGTGCAAGTTACACAAATGAAAACTCTAGAATATAAATCACATACCCACTTTTCAGCCTTCTGAATTTTTAAATGACTGGAAACAAAAGATGCAACTCCCTCATAGGTACTAGATACTTAGTTAAGTGTGGAACTCCTTGCAATAATATCCTATGGATACAAAAATTATACATAGAGAATGGATAAATCCAAAGAACATAAATCCACTAAGGTTATTTGATACATAGGAAACATCCAGGAGGACTTTGGGCTTAGAAGGACCTTGGGCTGAAAACAGTTCAAGGCTGTAACAACATTCTGAAGAGGTATCACTATGGTGTTGGTTGGTTTGGTTTTTTTAAAATTACACTTTTCCTAAAGACATTCATATTAGGTCCTTGTTAAATATGATACCAAGTAGATGAAACTTTACTCTTACTCAGGCAACTTTCCTAATGCTTTTTATGTTCTTCTGTTTTTGTTAAACTTATAAGAATTTATTCATTTGGGTCTCTGACAGTTCTGACATATTTTCAGAGTACAGCTCGGTATGTTCCCCCAATGTGGTCATCTGCCCCTATCTTCTTCATCTGTATAAGTCCAAAGTTTCAGTGAATCCTCTGCATAACTCTAAGAAGATAATGAGTCTCTCACTACGTAAAAAACTAGAAATGGAAAACAAATGCTCTCTATTTACACAAGTTTACAGTTAGAGCTACATTACAACTAGAAATACAAAATGAAAACTTATATACAGACTTTGTATGACCCAATCCAAAATTAGGTATAACATATAATATTTCTACAGATTTTCAAAAGAACCTCTTTACTATTTCAATTTACATTATTTTTATATCCTGGATTTGTAAAATTTATTTCCTCCACAGTGTAGAAGCGTTCCTGAGACCAAGGAATATTGTTAATTTTTTCAACCTTGCCAGTATATTTTTGAATTAAAAAAAAACCACCCTAGAATTTATGGTGTCTTCTACATTTTAGACAAAATTATAGCAGCTATTCCAGAATGAGTGAGATTTGGGTTCAGTTTTCTCCCTTCACCCAACAGCATCAAACTTTTGTTTTCTGCAAGAATACTACCACCTGTAACATACTCTGATCTATGCCTCTCTTACATTGTTCAACTAGGGCCAGTTATAATATACCTATTTAATTAACTAATGAGTAATCCTGACACTACCATCATTGTCAGATATTGACCAAAGGTACAGAGAGCTTGTTTCCCACCCACATAGAACATTTTCTTTAATACAGTGTGGAGCAATATAAAAAGAGAGGTTTATTACAGCAAATGACAGTAGCATTACCATTCAACAACAAGGAACAGCAAATAGAAAGAGATGTTGTTGAGTTACATGCACAGAGAGCAAGAATGAGAAATAAAAATTGCCTTTTACTTCAAACAGTCTTAAGAGAAAAGAAAACAGATAACATTTTTTGTTACTCGTATGTAACACAGAGTTGGTCTTTAAAAAAAATAGAGGTCACTGAGTATGATTAGAAGACTAAAAGTTCTTTTTAAAAAACAGGCACACTTTTATCATTTCCTTCAGTTCCAATCATCTCATAGAGGGCTCAGAAATACAGCTGGTGAACAGAAAGCTTTCTGAAAGATACATTCTGCTAAGGAGAAGCAGCAGACAAGCAATTAAATATGAATAAGAGGACATGATAATTTGAAAAGAAAGTAGATTGCAATGTGAGCTAGAATATTCTAAATAATCATAGAATCACTAGGTTGGAAAAGACCTTGGAGATCATCAACTCCAACCATACCTGACCCCTACCAAACCATATCCCTAAGCACTTCATCTACCTGTCTTTTAAATATCTCTAAGGATGGTGACTCAACCACCTTCCTGGGCAGCCTCTTCCATTGCTTGATAACCCTTTCTGTGAAGAAAGTTTTCTTAATGTCCAATCTAATCTTCTCTTGATGCAACTTAATGCCGTTCCCTCTTGTCCTACGTCCTATCAGCTGGGAGAAGATGGATAATGGTATATAAAGCTTTATNGAGTTGGTCTTTAAAAAAAATAGAGGTCACTGAGTATGATTAGAAGACTAAAAGTTCTTTTTAAAAAACAGGCACACTTTTATCATTTCCTTCAGTTCCAATCATCTCATAGAGGGCTCAGAAATACAGCTGGTGAACAGAAAGCTTTCTGAAAGATACAAACATTCTGCTAAGGAGAAGCAGCAGACAAGCAATTAAATATGAATAAGAGGACATGATAATTTGAAAAGAAAGTAGATTGCAATGTGAGATAGAATATTCTAAATAATCATAGAATCACTAGGTTGGAAAAGACCTTGGAGATCATCAACTCCAACCATACCTGACCCCTACTAAACCATATCCCTAAGCACTTCATCTACCTGTCTTTTAAATATCTCTAAGGATGGTGACTCAACTACCTTCCTGGGCAGCCTCTTCCATTGCTTGATAACCCTTACTGTGAAGAAAGTCTTCTTAATGTCCAATCTAATCTTCTCTTGATGCAACTTAATGCCGTTCCCTCTTGTCCTACGTCCTATCAGCTGGGAGAAGATGGATAATGGTATATAAAGCTTTATTTGTGCATAATAAACTGATTTTGTTACCACATGCAAACAGAGTCTGTGCCTCAATTGCCACATAAACCCACAGAGTAGGCCTGATCACCAGGTTGTCCTGTGTGTGCCGTGAGATGGCACCCAAGACGACCTGTTCCATGACCTTCCCTGGCACCAAGGTCAGACTGACAGGTCTGTAGCTCCCTGAATCCTCCCTCCAGCCCCTCTTGTAAATGGGTGTAACATCTGCCAGCCTCCAGTCCAATGGAACTTCCCCAGTCAGCCAGGACTGCTGGTAGATGATGGAAAGGGGTTTGGTGAGAATCTCCACCAGCTCCCTTAATACCCTCGGGTGGATCCCATCCAGCCCCATAGACTTATGAATGTCTAATTTGCCTAGCAGGTCTCTAACCATTTCGTCTTGGATCAAGGGAGCTTTGTTTTGCTCTTCCTCCCTGTCTACTGGCTTGTGAGGTTGAGTACCCAGGAAACACCTCACTGTACTTCTAAAGACTGAGGCAAAGAAGGCATTCAGCACCTCAGCCTTATCCTCATCCTTTATCAGTATTGTTCCCCCGGTATAGTAAAGGATGCTACAATCAGTTTAAAGACATTCACAGAGTGAAAGAAAATTCTAACACAGACAGTACTGTGAGGAACTGAAGACTGAAACAGCCTAGTGCTCTTTTCTCGTAGCTCTCATCTTGCAAAATCAACTCTTCTAACTGATGTTTTCATGAGCATCCCTCCAGAGCTTGGTCAATCTTATTTAGAAAATATCCAAAGGAAAGATAAGGAAACAACACAAGGCATGCTGACAGCTAAAGACTAAAACTATGTCTTTACAAATGCTCCCACTGCAAGTTAAGGAGTAATTTTGCTTCCAGCTTAGGGAAAAAAAAATGTTTTTTTTTAAAAACCCAAACAAAACAGTAAAGCAAAGAGCTGACTAAGATGACAAACAGATAAATTTGAGTATTACCTATAGTTATTGTGCTTCTAGAAATGGCAAAGAATTGTATCTGAAACACTACAGAAAATATTTTTCCTTTTGACCTTACATGTCAGGATAATTACTGTAACTGGAAAAATGCACATCTGACGTATATAATTAAAATGTAAATTACATTGCTTCTAACATTTGCATTCATAACTTGTTCCTCCAAAGAAGCTCTTTAAAAATTCTTTATAGGATTACTGTTGTGCTATCTGCCGTTGCTTCAGGAAAGAATTTTATGATGTAATGAACCAGTTACGTGTCTGTTCTGTCAACTCACAAAGGACATGTGCAACTGTAACAGATTTTAACAGCACAAATAGACATGTACACAAACATGAATACATTACATTTACTTTAGGTGCAAAAAAAAAAAAGTAAAAGAAATAACTAATACCTGAAGTTGATTGTAGTGTAATGCATAGTGTTCCTAAGGATCTTGAGGGACATCTTCCCCAGTTTGAGAACAGTCTAAGAAATTCTTATCTCCAGCATCATCACAGAATTGCTCTACTTCCCACCTTTCTGCTTTCCAGAGTGAGGCCTAAGAATCTAGGCTTTCAAAACTAGTACATGTATTTTACATGAGATTTTCCCTCACCCCCCCATTATCAACAGTTGCTAATTGGGTTTATTCAAATAATGTGGGGGGAAGCATATCCTGTGAAGAACAACCATTTGTATAAAAGATAGGAACTCATTGCTCAATGCATGCTTATCCACATGTGGTTCAGAATTTAATTTGAAAAGGGATTACCTGTTCATGTCAATTCTTGTTTTATTAACACATTCAATGCTAAATCTGACAACAGGGCTTAAAGACCCATCTGCAGTTTTATTCCTTCAATATGCCTGCTTCAAACTGTTTTATTTTAGTATTAGTTTACTATTGATTTAGCAATTAGAATATCCACAAAGTTAGTGATGTGAAATAGTATGTCTGGAGATCAGGTTCACACTGACTAAGTGGCTTTAGCTAGATGAGTCATTTAAGCCTGAGAAAAAAACAAATGATGACACTGTATAGGCATTAATGAAGAACTAGGTAACATAGCCATGAAGTTTAAGTATGAAAAATGTATCTCCAACAGGATCATTATATCTCAAACAAGGGGTTTCTTTTATCTAACACTTCACAAAAGCTCTAGTAGAGAAGATCATTTTCTTGCAAAACAACTGAATGGAACTATAGGACTTCATTCCATACACAGCTTTCCAGGCATCACCTCACTTGATCTTTCTGCTATTAGATTTTTGGACATTATAGTGCACTTATGGATATATTGACAGTGAGACACAACTACAATGTCCTTCATGGACTTCATGTTGTTTAGAAACTAGAAGGTATAAAGGCAAGAATAGTTAACAGAAGTTTATACTATTAATTAAACCTCCATTACAGTCCATTCCTGTGGAACAGACTGTATCTTTGCCTTGAATAACTGTGCAATGGCTGGAATTAGGAATTAGCAAAAAGGACAACATAAGGGGACCTTAATATGCTACATCTGCTGGACAAGTCAGTTAGAACAGAACAGAAATTGTTTGAGACAGCACCAAGTATGATCCCCAGTAGCAGTTCCTGGAATAGCTCAACTACATCTTAGTAATTGCACTCAGTTGAACCTGACTACAAAACAGATCATCTTCACAGATAAAAAAGCTCAAATTAACCTGGTTTGAAGAATGCCTTGGCAGATTTTGTTGTATGGTAATCAAGAATATGATGAAAAAAACCCCCAAAAAACAGAGAAAAGGGTTTGAATTTGACCTTCTCAGTCATTTCATCTGGAATAGAGTTCTTGATCAATGATAGGTTGGTACAGGGTCATAATAACACTTTTTGTTTGAGATGTTCCCTCACAGGAGGAGCAGGTGTCTATATACAGGAGATGGGAATGCTTTATTTATCAGCCCTTGTTGATTATGCTTATTTAATTACATGCCAACATTTTCCCCTTTCTGTCATTGGAAAGCCATATCTTCCTTTCATAATTTATAAGGTATTGTTAACAGACAGACTGTGTACTGTGAACTAACATACAGCACACCTAAAAATACACCTTAGCAACAAAAGTTATTTTTCCTTTGCATTCCTTTAAACTTGCATTTCACTTATAGTAATTCCAAAACTTTTGATAATTAAAGAAATGAGGTTTGACGAGTCTAAATAGACATTATAGTTTGATCTTTTTAAATCAGACCTTAATATATTAGATACTTGAATAAGAATTTAATTTTGACAAATATTTAAACAGTAGCTTTGCTAATGTCATAGAAAGGACCATTCCTGCAGCAGAATAAATTTTGACTGTATCTAGGAATGTAATATCGTCAAGAATTTTAGACCAGATCTCTGAACCAAGTTTCTAATAGTTTCTAACAGCCATGGTAATATGATTATTATCTTGATTCTCTCCAAAGAGAAAGATAAAACTGCAAGCTTATTTTTAATTGTAGCACTGCTTTTGCTTCAAAATAACCCACAGGCTTGTGAGGCAAAACAATTTAATCAGTTATTTACTTTAAAGAAAGATCAGAAAACACTTCTAGATAAAACCTAGAAGTGTGACTCAAATATTACTTATTCATTGTAGAAGAGAAAAAAGTATAATCCGCATATTAAAGACTAAATTCTTGAATTGTACACTCTGGACTGTTCTAAGGAACAATGTAGGCTTCTCACATGAATGCAATCATGTTATACGTAGACAAAAAGCAAGATGTAAAGAGAGCAAGAGTTACATTAAAGTCCTACATTGGGGACAGACTTTGTAACTAAAAGATGAACTCAGTAAATATCTTACAGTACCACAATAAGATGAGAGTAAAAACTGTATGCTTTTTCACAATGAATGCTATCTATTGAAAATGTAGAGTTTCATGGACTGAAAATAAAGATTGCAATGAGATTATCTACAGACAACTGCTGACAATTTTGCTGCATACACACGTCTGAGCATAAATCTATTTTCTGATCTGAAACAGAACAAGAATATCTGCAGAACTCTTGTTTTAAATTTTCCAGCCCGATTATATTCAGTACAAGAAGACATAATGTATATTAATATAGGTTAAAGAAAGATAATTACTTTGATCAAGTAGAAATGAAAAATGAAATAAACCAGAATTGCAATTTCAGCTGCAAATATTCATTGTGCCAAACTAATGTTACCAAGTTGGCCATAGTTTTACTGCATTCAGTCTTTAAGATTTACAGTTTCAAAAGAACTTCTTGAATGTTTATTCCAAGGCACACAGCTATACTAGAGAGGCATCTCCCTGAAAGCCCAGACTGCCCTCTTCTGGAGCGAACGATCTCACACGTCTAGTGGTTTTGTTCATGGCCAAAGTTATGAGAGGAACAGACACCTCACAAACAAAATACTTGCCTGATTATCAAGTCTTTGATTTTTTCATGCGTGTTGTCCTACAAAACACCTACTAAACATGCATTCAGATGGTCAAGACAATGACTAGCATCTTGCCATAACAGAGTTACATACAATAATGACTTCCTTGTAGAATGGAGTGGACTCCTTTTTAGTACAGAAAGTTTAATGGTAGTAGCTGACATAATTTGGATCCACTGATCTCCAACTTGAGATTAAAAGAAATGCTATAAAAGCATGATCATTCACAATTCTGTGAATTCAATGTTCTTGCTCCAAATGAAGGTGTGAAAATAGGCCACACCAAAGCTTCATTCACAATCTGTTCTATGTATACTAGCATGGGAGAACAGTTTCTATCAACCTGTTGTAGGTTTTTCCACCAGTTAAAGTTCAAAACAAATAACAGAATCATTATCCTTACATTTTGGTTGTGGGAAACCTGATATCTTCTATTATCCATGCAGGCAACATACATGGTTTCATTTATACTACAAGGCCATCTGATTCCAAAGATAAAGCACATACTACTCATCATACGTGGACAGTTTTCCAGCTAATTAATCACAAAATGCTGTCAAATGTTGTCAGTTGGGTAATATGGTGATGTGGTAGAGTTCAGTGGTTCTCTATTTGATAGAAATACTTTTCTTAAAAATTGGGATCCTTGTTTCAAATCAAGGGATGTAGGGAATTAACAAAAAACAAGAGCAAAATTGCTATCCCCAAATATAAAAAGGAATTCTCTCTAACCCAACAGAAATTACAAGAGATTGATTCTTCTTTGGTAGCAGACTATTGAAGTAGAGGGAAAATTATGAAGATTTTAGAATTAGTGTTATTATTTTGTTGTATTCATCTCTTGCTCTCATCTGAATGATAATGAATCATTGCAAGTTTTCTGAAGAAAAACGAAAAAGTGCTGAAATTGAGTAGGGAAATACTAATGCCTTATTTAGATGGCAGTTCCTGATTTAGAAATCCTGTAAAAAGCATTTTGATTGTTTCAAAGAAGGCAACAGAAAACTACCAACTGCAGTTACTATGAAAATAGATTCCTTCTGCATATTGTTTCTTTCTGGTAAAGCAGAAGACCTTGACCTCAATAAGTATGCAAAAATAATTTGTTGCTTTTTGCTGATGATGTTTTTAAAAAGCATGAGACATAAATGCCCAAGAATATAATAGGAAAGGAAATACTCAAATGCGTACAAATACTTAATTATTATTGAATTAAACACTGTTTTATGGTGCTGGTCTTCCATGAATTTCCAGAACAAGCTGGCAATTCAGAGGATTATAATCAAGACATCATGAACTGTAACTGTTGTTACTGTAGATCTAGAAAAGGAACAAGGAATCTTCCAGTGAAACAACAGCTAGCTAAAGCAGAAAAAGAACTGGTTGGAACACTACTTCTGCTGCTCCTTGCTGACTATTAGTAATCAAGGTTCAGGTTTTAACAACCTAGACAGGGACATTTCTGAGATGTAAAATTTCAATCTTTTCTTTGTTCTTTCTGGATCTTGCTGTTTTCTTTATACATTAGTATTCTTTGTCTCTTGCAGAATCACAGTGCACCATTTATAATTAAGGAGTTGAAAGTACCTTAATGAAGAAAAAAAAATGTTTTTCTGTTCAGACTATGATTGTGTGTATTTTGTGATCCTATGTTTTTCTTAAATAACTCTAAGATAGAAGCCATCACTGAAGGGCTGGGGGAGAATGGGACATGACGACTTGCACTTTTACTCTGGTTATTTTATTTGCTGGTGGTACATTAGTAATTTACTTATGGTAAACTGTACTCTATAAAAACTTGTAAAAGATGTCCAGAACTTCAGAGCCAGTCATTCTGCCTTTATTTTTTTCTTAGCTTTCTAGGCAAAGGCAAGAGGAAATGCAGCTAGACTCAATCCATAAATCAAATCATCCACAAATTAGAATTGCACAGTTCTAATAAGCATGAGATTATAGTTCCAGTTTCAGACCAATGAAATGCAATTATTAGAAGTTACTGATTGCAGTCCATTGTAAATTTAACCAAAGAAGACAAAAGTAAAGTAAATTTAGATATTATGAAGAACTTAACCAGAAATGTGCAACAGCAGAGGGCTGGTGAAGTTCATTACCTAACTCCAATGAATATTCTTCCTGTTTTCTTATTTTTGCTTTTAAACATTAGAGACATATTTAGTACTGTGTAACTATCCAGAATAACATTTTGATCACAGAACAGAATTTATGGTAGAAAAACAACAACAAAAAACCCACCCAAAAAAAAAAGAATCAAAGGATTCCAGGCCAGGGAATAAAAGATACCATTCAAATGCATTATTTGCAGTTAGGCTTGAAAAGATTTCCTATGTCCATTAATATAAGCACATTCCTTTAGTTTCAAAAATAATACCACAGCCAGTCCAAGTAAAAAATACAAATATTTTCTGATAATTTTAACCCTTTCTTCATCATAACAGAGAGAATTTCTCACTCTTATTTCTTTATAGTTCTTTAACAAAATAATTTTCCTTGACCTAACAATGCAATTAATTATTTTTTATTCATTTAAAAGCAACACTTTTCAGATTTTCTAAACCCTACAAAACAGAAATGTATAGGATTCATCTCATTTGAAGACCAATGCCACAAAAGCTAATTGATAAGTTTATAGAGAATTGCAACATTTGTATTTCATTTTATAGTCATCTACTTCTATTCTTTAAAAGAAATAATTCCACTTGCAGACTTCATAAACCAACTATCAAAGACATTTGTTTAAATACATCAGTTTTCCCAAATACTAATCTTTTCTGATACAAGTTTAGCAAGTCAGATATGAAATTTGAAGGGACAGAAGTAGCTAAATGTATAGTTTACTGACACTTTCTTGCTCCTGAAGTTCTGGTCTGTGAAGAAGGAAGTATTTTTATCTCTTCTAAAGCATTTTTACTGTGTAAACCACTATATACAGATAAAACCCTCCCAGTTAAAATCACCCTATCCTGCCATCAATTCTTATAATCAGAACAAATATATTAAAGTTTTGCTATAACGAATCACAGTACTACTGCAGAAACAATGTGAGGTTACTTAGAAATCTTCCCTTCCTCATCTTTACAGATGGTTACATAATGATTTCCATTTTTTTTTCATTTCCAATTATTTTCCCAACTTAAAATTCATATTACACCACACAATGAGAAAAGTAGATGTATACCTGAATCGCTGCAATTTCAAAAACTATAATAACAAAGTTCTAGCCAGTCTGTAAAACAAAGTTTGGTTTGTTCAAAATATAACATCCAGGAAAAAAAAAAGTATATCTTAATAATATTGGTCATGATATATGACAAACCTTTGTTAAGTAGCAAAAAAAAATAAAAAAAATCTAGGAATAATTGTGTGGTTTTATAATAAATGTATCTCACTACCAAAGACAACAGTAATTTGAACTTAAACCCACAGACCTATAGTTTTATAAAGCTTTGTTGATATGCAAAGTAAGCTTTTTACTCTATACCTGGAATTTCTCTCTCTTCAACACTGCTTTCCAGAGATCCAAAGGAATAACTAGCTGGACTGATTGCAGGAGTAGCATTAAACCTTGTACAGCCAATGGATGAGTTGATTTCAAAATAGTTGTGGCTGTGATTCATTCGGTGAAATTCCAGAGAAGACACTATTGATGTTCGCTGCTTAGGCTACAAGAAAAGAAAAGAAGTTTGGAGTGAAAAATACAGATTTTTGATAGTTTTCTTTACTTGCCATGTAATAAATTTACTTAGGGTTTCCCTCTTTTACTATTATTTATTTGACTCAAAGGTTATATTAGTAAAAATCACTTCACATGACAAACTGTGATGATGCAAATAATTTCCTTCCAAAATCTGGATTAATTTAAAAAAAAGCATGTCTTCATTCTAATCAATTTAATTCAAAATAAAATAAGGTTTTACCGCCATGCATATAATTGTAATCATCTTTAGTTAAGAAAGGGGAGCTCTTCACCAGCTGCATTGCTGGGTACATCTTGCAAAACAATTAGACTGCTGATGTCTGTACAGGGAAATCTACAAATTAGTACCAAGCACTCATCACTCAGAAGCAAACCTCTGCTATTTATTCAATTTATGAAGGGTTGCCTGAAATATTCAAGGACTGAAATGTCTAAAAGCTTAGGGGGAAAGCGTCGGCTTAAAAAACACATGAAAATCAAACTTTCTTCATGAGTTTTCACAGAATAGTGCAAAACTTGATATTATCATCAAACATTTACTTTTGAAGTGTACCTCGGCATTGAACTCTTTTAATGGCTCAGCTTTGGATTGCAGAGCAGCTTCAGAGCGTGAGAAACTTGTTATTTTGTGTAGAACTACAACCATAAGGGACATTACAGGACAGTACAAAACGTGCTTCAGTTCCTTATGGCCTTTTGACCACAGGACCATACTAAAGAAAGTCCAAATTAAAACCAATAAAAATCTTTTAGTGTGATTATCAGGTCAGCAATCACTTTTTCACTACAGAGAACTCTTTCCATTGCACTGCACTACTTTTTAATATAGACATAACATAATAGTGTTCGACGTCATGGACTATAAGCCACAGACCACTGATGGTTTGCAATGTCATGCTAAACAGTCTGTTGCAGCACTAATCCAGCTCCATACTCAAAATATCCTAGTCCCATGATGGTCCTTACTGCTTCAAGACCAATGATCTGAAACATTAAATGCCTCTTCCAAAACAGAGGAGGGTCTGCATCCAGGTGTGCATCTGTCTGTATATTACATCTCAGTAATTCTGTCTTAGATAACCAAAGCTGGAAAAAGTAAATAGAAAAAGAGAATAAAGGATGCCTTAACTCTTCTTCTTTTAGTATGTTAGGCTTAACAGGTCAGAATATTTGTAAAGGTTGAGAATTTGCTACTTACTAGCATCAAGACCAAATTAGTACCCTGGGAGCGATAAGACCTCCCTCAGACTATGAAGCTATTCACCATCCCTTACTTAGAACTACCTGTTAAAATACAATCTATCCCAATGGGGTAATTTCTGATTTTGTTAATGGTCTATTTCATTTTTAGGTTATGAGCTCTGCAATGTTTGTATTACAGAACTAGACTGTTTTCACTAAAAATTCACTCTTTCTATCAGAATGTCAGACAAAATCTTGAATATACAGAGGTTTGCATTATGTTGATTGTTGAAGTTGTGTTGGGCACTATATGAATTAACTATGTCCTGTTAAAACTGAGAAAAATTTCAAAGGCATTCATCTGGAACCCATCTACCGTCTATTGAGGGGATTTACTTTCTTTAATAATTAAAACCAGCTCCTGCTTTGAAAGGCTGACTCCTAGGACTAGTAATTTCATGGGAGAGTTCAATGAACTGGGACAGACTCCAACATCCAACAGTCTGGTTAAAAGTCATTCTTTAGGACCTGATCCAAAATAACTCTGATCAGACCAAAAATATTCGTGTGTGCTAAATAAACCTAAACTGCACGCTTTGGCTAGACAACAAATTCATCAATGACCTAATTAGTTCTAAAACTGAAAAAGATCTCTGATCATTTCAAAACACGTTCCTGGTCCTTTCCCAAGCAATGGTGTCATGGTCGTTTTGAAGGAATTCAGCTTCTGAGTTGAAAAGACGGCACTTCAAGTAATACCATTTGCAGGGTCTCTGATTATTCCAAAACGGAGACAGTTTCTACCTAAAAAGGCAGGTAGAATGGCCAGCTCAATCTTCCTATGCATCTTCAAAAACTGCTCTAACCTTTGTCCCATTAGGTCTCCAGCTACTATTCAAATGTGTGCCCCTTTCTTGATGCAACATACAGCATTTTACAAACTTATGATCAGCTGTTTCACTCCACCTTTGTGTAGTATTACAAGCTACTGTAACATCTTCTAGAAGTTTCAGACAATCACCTGCAAGGTCTTGGTGAGGGGCAGACAGAGGGGGAAAACAAAACAACAACAACAAAATTCCAAACTCTTTCAAAGCATTTTTAAACATCAGTTTATATTGCAAATGAGCAGAGATTCTGAAAACATTTCCATCAATAAATAGCTATGATTTTCTCTAGAGACATGACTTAATTTTATAAAATAAATTTAGAGTGATTTTCAAAGGTGATTATGGAAGCCGGAAACATGTTTTCTGCTTATTCATGCTAACACACAACTATCTATTGACCTGGGTAACACAAAATACCTCCTATATTATTTTGGGCTTTGACATTATCATAGAATCATAGAATAGTTAGTGTTGGAAGGGACCTTAAAGATCACCTAGTTCCAACCCCCTACCATGGGCAGGGACACCTCCTACTAGACCAGGTTACCCAAGGCCCCATCCAACCTGGTCTTAAAAACCTCCAGGGATGGGACATCCACAGTCTCCCTTGGCAACTCATTCTTGTCTCACTACTCTCATGGTGAAGAAATTCTTCCTAATCTCTAATCTAAATCTGTCCCTCACCAGTTTGCTGTCGTTCTCTGTCATCCTATCACCACAAGCCATTATGAATAGTCCCTCTCCAGCTTTTCTGCAGGCTCCTTTCAGGTACTGGAAGGTCGCTATAAGATCCCCTTGGAGCCTTCTCTTCTCCAGGCTGAACAACCCCAACTCTCTCAGCCTGTCGTCATACGGAAGGTGCTCCAGTCGTCTGATCAGTAGGATACGGTTGGCCTTCTGGGCTGCGAGTGCACACTGCTGGCTCATGTTGAGCTTCTCATCAATCAGCAGCCCCAAGTCCTTCATTTCAGGGCTGCTCTCAATCATGTCACCCCCCATCATATACTGAAAATGGGGATTGCCCTGACCCACATGCAGGACCTTGAACTTGGCCCTATTGAACCTCATGAGGTTCTCAGAGGCCCACTTCTCCAGATTATTCAAGTCCCTCTGGACATTATTATTATTATTAATTCAGACAAACATATCTCAGTTTAATATGTTCTTCCAATCTGAGGATTCTGTACTGAACCTCACACAATCTCTAGTGCTCTATACTATAACACTTCTGCTACTTTTTTTAGAGTTAACAAGGTCCATCTGGCAACATATGCCAATAATTTTTCGACAGAATTAGATAGGAATCTAGCATCTGAGTTTCTTTTGTTAACTAGAGGAGACTTTTGCACCTTTTGTGGGTCCTGTAAGATCTTATGTTGTTAATGTATGCTAAGTGTTTATTAATATATGCTGAGGGAGGCAGTAAACCAGCTTGTGTTTACTGCATCCCTCTGTGTTTCTAAAAAGCATGGTTTGCACAAAAACTGTAGGAAAAAATAGTTTAGGATTAAATTAATTTCCAGATCTAGATAATTAATTTTATAGCATAGCTATTTACATCTGTACTAGATATCTAAGCTCCCATGATAGTCAGTTGAGATTTAGTCAATACAATCAACAGAATTCATAGAACCATTCACCTCATCCAGTTACTTTGGTATTAGTTCATTTGCCTTAACATGGGTATCCACCATCACTGGAGACTCCCTGGGGCATCCCACCTGGCCTCCACCTACCATCCAGAAGAGTACAGGTCTTCCCTGCTACAGAAACTGTCAGCCTCCGGCCTGGACAGACACACACTCTCCTGGGTGGAGAACTGGTTGGCTGGCCGGGCCCAGAGAGTGGTGGTAAATGGAGTTAAATCCAGCTGGAGGCCAGTCACAAGTGGGGTCCCCCAGGGCTCAGTGCTGGGTCCA
>WAAB01018490.1:646228-707763 GCA_013389865.1 Piaya cayana | reverse complement strand
GGAAAGGGTCATTAGGCACTGGAATATGCTGCCCAGGGAGGTGGTTGATTCGCCTTCCCTGGAGGTGTTTAAGTTACGGGTGGACGGGGTCCTGAGGGACATGGTTTAGTGTTTTGTGGGAGTGGTTGGACTCGATGATCCAGTGGGTCTCTTCCAACCCGGTGATTCTGTGATTCTGTGATTCCCTGTGTATGCTCTACATCATACCTGAGAGCCTCCATGTGCATGTGAAAAACACCTTTATGGCACTTCTAATAACACTAGATGACTGTGTTTTAGGCAAGAAAATTGAATTCTGTATCTGTCCTGAGCATGAAGGGAGATTATATCTCCAAATCAGACAGACATTCTTATATAAACAGATGAAAGCATAAGTGTTTTAATCCCAGATTAAACTCCACATCTAACTCACACATTGGTACTCTGTATACCTTACATAATTTTTAGGATTTGGAGTGAAATTCCAGCCTTTCGGCAGAATGTGTAGCCAGCAGTTAATGAATCGCTTACTGAAGTCCTGTACCTTGGTTTCCCGGATTGCATCTTTCAAAGCTATTCCTTAAGATCTCTAAAGACAGGTTCAGAATAATTCTAAAGCGATTATTTGCCATGTGCAACACAATTATAGCCAGGAATTGTAGTCAGAGGCCAAGGTTTTATAGCTGTGAAGATTGTACAAACACAAAACTCTTCCCCAAAGAGATGATGTTTCCTTCATTCTTTGTACTAAAGTGAACTTTGTCAGTCGCTATATTACACATCCACCTCATGAATCATGACATCAGAAGGTCTGCACACACGTAGAACATCTCTGTGAAATTGTAGCATACTTCCGACTTAACTTCACCCCAGTATGTGTGCTACATAACCACATGCACATTTATCCTTAAGTGAATGTTTTATTCATTGCATTCATGTTTTATTTTACTTGTTATGTGACTGATTTTGTTTATTTTAAAATATTTCTTCATGACTATAAATTAAATTGTCATAATACTGACCTAGAAAACCCTAGACTACATAAAACCCCACAGCATATCAGGCTAATGAAGAAACGTTATCATCAAAGCAAAATAAAAAAGATATATCAACAAAAATCTTTAAAGATATTGCAATAACAACTTTTAAATCAGGTCTAATAAAGAGAACATTTTCACATCAAGTCAGTAGTGAACATATATCAATGAAAGACACCACTTTGAACAAGGAAATACATCAAAATACACATACTGAATTGTCTTTCTATGAAAAAGTCAGGTAAAGACTTAATGTTCTCATGACTGGAAGTTGCATGCAAATTGTGTAATGATAGCATGACTTGCATGTAACACTATGAGAATGCAAGGACTTATCCAAATATATGCTTGTATTTAGCAGACAGAGTAGGGCAAAATTACTTTTTCAGTCCAACAATAAAATATTTCTCCAGCCTTGAAGTAATCTGCAATGCAAGGTTGTGACTCCACCTTCCTTTATCTTTGGGATAGCACCACTACAATCTCTAAAGAATCAATTCTCACAACACTCCTCCACACTACAGCAGAGCTATTAGCCCCATTTTACACATGCTCAACTAGGGTTTAGACCTCTCCCAAGGGACAGATGAGTGGCTCATTAAACCACTCAGAACCAATGAGCTTGAGGAAATTCCACATCTGGTGAAACCTGACAAATTCCAGCTGCCCTACATATGTAAAACCTGATTTCAGTTGTGTTACACCATGCAGAATTTATATGATAGAAGAGATAATTGAATCCGCATTCCCTAATTCTAGCTAGCACGTAATATGCAGACTTATCAAAGAAAGTAAGAGGCTGTAGCCCCTTCCCTCAGGCTCATCTCACATACACAACAGTACGAGCACAGCCATGTGGCAGCATAAATCACTCATTTTACTACCTACCCAGATGACTATGTTCTTCTCACTCTCTGATTGACTCACTCCCACTTCAGAAATCTTCCTTTCTCAAGCTTTCTTTCTTAAGATCCCATTCTGTTTCTACACGTTCATCTCCCCTTTCACTGCTTCCTTTTTATCAGTTTTCTCCTGACTGTGGTATATTCCTTCCAGCAATACAAGTTTTACTCTAAAACACAGTAGTATCCTAGCTGAGTCCAGTTCTATTTGGTCTTGCAAAATTTGCTTCTCTCCTTTCTCTGTGGTTTTGTCATCAAGTTCCCCTAAACGAACTCTCCCTAGTGGTCCTATCTTTTACTGACTTTATCAGTCTCTACATCCCCCTCAAACTGTCCTTCAATGCATTTGATTTTTACCTGTCTTCACTTTTAAATACAACTTTCACACCACTTTTGCAGTTTCTTAGTTTCTATCCTCTTCCTCAACATCCCAACATGCCAACTCTGTTTCTACTTTTGTCTCTTTTGCTTATACTTACATAAAATTCCATAATATTCATAATTTTCTTAGTAAAATCCTGTGAAAGGACAGGCCTCACTTTCTCCTGTCCCCAGCACCTCAGTTTTGATTTGCAGAAATCAGCAGGCCTGATTCATTCTCATCAGTCAATGCTGCTGCCAAGAGTTATTTGATTTATAGGATCTGAGCCAAGAAGATCAAGTAGCCTTGAAATTGAAAAAAATGGAGATTACAATGGATCTGGATTTGATTCATCTGTCACCTAGCAGAGAAGACTGCACTGAACTATCACTAGACTCCTTAATCAATTCTGTCAAGCCTCAAAATGCCATGTTAAACAATGCGAAGACACATTGTCTTTTTAATAAGGTAAAATAAGTTAAATAAGTTTCTCTTTTTAAAAATTTCATTTCATAGAACCTTTTTAACAGTATGACTACAATTAAAAATAAAATACAGGTAGTTTCAGCACCTTTCTTGACATTCTTGTTTTTACTTCTCAACATCTCAATTTAGTTTAGGAGCAGAAGACAGAAATTATGCAGTGCTGGCAACAAATATATTCCAAGCAGCCACCACAGGGAGCTTACAAGATCATGGGAATTGAAAAAAAAAAAAAAAAAAAGAGAGATAAATGGTTTTGCTGTTTTAAACTGTAGATCTTTTTCATTATGAAAAGTATTATGCATTTTAAAACTAAATTCATTTTTAATGGCATCATAGTGCCAAAGTCCTAGGAAGTTATGTTTGACTGATTTTTAATTTAGAGTAAGACACCTCTTGCATCCTGTATGAGCAGCAAGCACATTCCTCTTTATAGCAATCTCATGGCCAATCAGCATGCTTTGATCATTTCACTGTTAGTGACACACTCAAGGATGACACAGACACATAGCTCTTTCTTGTAGCCTGTGGTTAGGAAGTTACACAATGTAACTCTAGGTACAAAACATCCCTAGTGCTCTCCCCTCCTGCAGTTCAATTCTCCTCTGCATGTTATACTAGCTCCTCCTTCAGGAGTCCTCATAAGGAGTCCACATAACTAAAGGTCAGGGAGTTGTTACCGCTCCCATCTTCCACCTCTAGTCTTATCTCAGATGGCAAAACAGAATAGGAATAAATAAGGGAAAGAATGGATCTTCTCCCAGTTTCCATTTTCCTTGCCTTCTACTTTCATTTTAATTGCAACTACATTACAGCCATGAGTTGTGAGGTATAGAAATCCTGAATGTTAAAAACTGTAACGCCACTGTAGTGGCTTCCCTCTTCGACAGATGTGACCAGATTTTGAAGACACACCATTATTCCTATTCTGGGAAAACATTGCTTGAAATGAGCTCCAAATTCTGAGAGATAAATTTGACAAATAAGAAGACTGTCTTATTCTTCAGCTATAAAGTGTTTCTAACTTTCAATGATTTTTTTAAAAAGTGTTATTTTCACTGAAACAGTTGGAAAACACATGTAAGCCACTTCCTTCAAAAAAAGCTTAACTTCCAACTGCTGGCAACACCTCATTTTGACCCACAAATTATAATTTTTTTTATATAATTACACTTGTGTATTACAGATTTTGAAAGATCAAGGTGATGGCTGGTTTTTAAATTGCAAGTGTGAAAATGTGGCACATTTTCAGATGATGAAAAAGGATTACTCAATCACTAAGGTGCACAAAACTACACAGAAACAAAAGAAAATGCCATGAATCTGGTGAGATACCCATCAAAGCACAATAGGCAAGGCTTTAATCTTCCAGATTCTGAGTGTGTTACTGTTTCCAAGCATTATAGGTAGTAGGGCAGGGCAACCTTTTGTAATTGGTACTCAGTATAAAAATATTTCATAATGTCTGTCCTATTTTCAGGCACACATAGATGAATTTACTAACCACATTTTAATGGCACTGACAGTATATCTTCTACCTCTTTCTTTTCCTTTTCTTTAAAGTTCTATTTAGGAGCTTTATTTATCTGTTTCTCTCTTTGTTTATTCATTTCATCGTCATTAGAATGATATCAAACTGTGCAGCAGATTTGCCCAGGCACTTTAAAGGTTTACAAGCAAAAATATATATAGAGAATTCTCTGAAATATATCTCCATACCTAGAATCAAGGTCACTGATTGCTGTCAACTACCTTAAAGTGCTTGCAGCCCTAATGGGCATATTCAACCCTGGAAGCACTACTTGGCATAGGAGAAATCTCCAGACCAGGCACACTAATGATGAGAGTTAAATCTGCCTATCCATGAACTGTAGAAAACATCTCAGTTTAACTGGGTTTTGGGAATGCTCAGCACTTTTCAGAACTTCATAAAAGCCTATTTGCAGGGGTGGCTCTTACCGTGAAGATGACAGGTTTGATTACCTACCATAACCTTCCATAAAGACTTTCTTATGTCTTATTTGTCTCTTGTGCTAAGCATGGACACTACACATGATTGCACAAAGTCTACTATCAAAACATACTAGAAAACGAAGTGCACACCTGAACAGGAATCAAGTGTGCCTGCACGGTATTTCTCCATGGTGAATTTCCCGGTTTCTCCCTACCAGGCCGAGCATGCCAGAATTGGGCTGAGCACAAAAAGCAGTTCATAGGAGGCAGACGGTACTTACACCCCAACTGTCCTGTAATCTCATTACAAAATGAGTATTGAGAATTTATTATGTAACTGTGTGCTGCAAGCCCTCCTTTTTATCATAAGATGTAACAAGCAGATTTGTTGTGTAGCAAAACAAGTTCAGTAGACACATTACAGAATTCTCAGGTATTTGTGTACTGGTGCAACAGCCTGTAGTAGGGATTTGACTGGTGTTCCTAAGCTTGCACGGACAGGCACGTGCCAATTCAAGCTAAGTGCAACAAAGGATGCATTTCATTTGCAAAGATTTAAGGGTACTGCAGCAGGGTGTCGGCACAGGGGAGGAACCAGGATTATTTCACCACAGGGAAATAGACACTAATCCACTTGAAAATCCTGTTTATGGAACAACTAGTTCTGAAAAATTATTTCCTGGAACTGTGATTTTCCAAAGCTGCCTCTAAGATGGGGTTTTTTTGTTTGGTTTTGTTCAAAGTAATTCCTGCACCTAACTGCAAAAAGGACGATATATAATTTCCTTGAATGTAAATTACTATCACAGTTTAGGTCGACTAGAGAGGTTCTGGAGGACTTTTCTCCTACGGCTGGTGGGTCCATTCATGTCCAGATTGCTACAGGAAGTGGAACATCATGGTCCCTGTCTTTCCCTACCCAGATGAATTTCATCTACATAGTAATGCCAGGCTCACTTTGCGTGCCCAAGATAGTTTTGCATCAGAAAAGGCACACCTGGTAGCCCAAACAGAATCACAGAATCATTAGGCTGGAAAAGACCTGCAGGATCATTGAGTCCAACCATTCCTATCAACCACTAAACCACACCCCTCAGCATCTCATCCACTCGTCTTTTAAATACCTCCAGGGATGGTGATTCAACTACCTCCCTGGGCAGCCTCCGCCAGTGCCCAGTGACATTTTCTGTGAAAAAAAATTTTCTGCTATGCAGTCTGAACCTCCCCTGGTGGAGCTTGAGGCCATTGGCCCCTGTCCTGTCCCCTGTCACTCAGAAGAAGAGGCCAGCTCCCTCCTCTCTACAAGCTCCTTTCAGGTAGCTGGAAACAACAATAAGGTCTCCCCTCAGAGCTAAACAACCAACATTCCCCCAACTTCACCTTGTAAGATTTGTTCTCCAGACCCTTCACCAGCTTCGTTGCTTTTCTCTGGACATGCTCCAGGACCTCAATGTCCTTCTTGTAGTGAGGGGCCCAGAACTGAACACAGTACTCAGGGTGTGTTCTCACCAGTGCTGAGTACAGGGGTAGAATAACCTCCCTGGACCTGCTGGTCACATTATTTCTGATACAAGCCAAGATGCCATTTGCCCTCTTGGCCACCTGGGCACACTGCTGGCTCACTGTTGGCTGTCAACCAACACCCCCAGGTCCTTCTCCTCCTGGCAGCTTTCTAGACAGACCTCTCCTAGTCTGTAGCTCTGCATAGGGTTGTTGTGCCCCAAATGCAGGACCCGGCATTTGGCCTTGTTAAACCGCCTGCCACTGGACTCAGCCCACCAGTCCAGCCTGTTCAGATCCCTTTGCAGAGCCTCCTTACCCTCCAGCAGATCAACACTACCTCCCAGCTTAGTGTCATCCGCTAACTTACTTAAGGTGCATTCGATCCCCTCATCCAGGTCATTGATAAAGACATTGAACAGGGTTGGACCCAGCACAAAACCCTTGGGGACACCACTTGTGTCCAGCCGGAGTAAACACCATTTACCACCTCTTTCTGGGCTCAGTCATCCAACCAGTTTTCCACCCAGGAGAGTGTGCGCCTGTCCAGGCCAGAGGCTGACAGTTTCCTAAGCAGAAAGCTGTACGAAACTGTCAAAGTCTTTACTGAAGTCCAAGAAGACCACATCCACAGCCTTTCCCTCATCAAACAAGTGGGATAAGGCTGTCAGAGGCTAAAGATATCTGGCTGGATTCTATTACTGCTTGCAGAAAAATGAGTCAATCTCTTTCATCTTCTAATGTGTAAACTATTATCTTCTATTATATTGCTAGTTGTCTCAGGCAAAGAAATGATGAACCACAGATGGAATTGTAACTTTGTTTAAAGAGATTTAAAAAGACAGAGAAAAAATATGACTAATATAAAGACGGCACATGCAAACTCACAAGACAAAAAGCATATTATAATGAATAGATTATTACAGATCTCAGGAATAAAACGAGGAAGAACAAGATGATGAAATTTCATTGTCAGAAACAGTGAAATTCTTTGCTCCTTTGTCTTTCTATCAGAAGCCCTCTTTGTATCACTGCAACAATACTCATAGGAAGTCTGCTTATTCACATAAAATGGGGAAAATACTAATTTATGATAAACAAAATCCAAGTCACCTTTAAATTATCCACATTTAGACAACAAAATCTGTATCTACCATTAGCCACTTGAAACATACCTTAGAAAGACAAGAAGAAAACCTGTAGATGCTGGACTGCATTTAATAAATAATGTTAAATGTGAGAAATCAGAACTCAATTTTATGAGAACTGGCCAATGACCCACAAGTGAACAGCACTGGCAAAAGAAACAACCTCTTAGGAAAAACGTGCTCTTCCTCTCTCTAGGTATACAGTTTATTTGTTCAAATTGGGCTAAACAAATAAATAGGTAAGGAAAATCTTATTAAATTGAGTGGCAAATACAAAGAATACATGAAGCATCACCTGGAGCCCAGTTTTGTTGAGACTTCAGAGAAACAGAGAACTACGGGAATTCTGGTAAAACAAGCTCAATTTTGCCATCACTTTTCAAAATTCCAGTCTGATGAGTTACATTTTACTGTGTACTAACACAACTACATTAAAATTGGAAACAGCCTATAATTGCAGAGGACTTTAGTTAACATATTAACCTACCTGGTCTCCTACCACATCATTTTTCCTCCTGTGTGCTGTTAGTACACTTCACAGAGCTCTCTGTCTTTAACTTGAGACTGTATGTCTTTGTTAAAGTTGTCATTAATAAGCAATTTGTGAGTCAAAAACTTACTATGACCTGTCTGAACAATCTGGAAAAAAATGACGAAGTGATTCAAAATCTGGACTAAATTCTGTTTGTTTATCTGCCCCTGTACTCAGCACTGGCGTAATTTTTCAACAAATTCTCTTTTTCAGACACTGACTCTATAAAATTAGAGAACAAGACATCTATATGCAAAATGCTAGATCATATGCATAAGCCATAGCTAAGGTGCACAGATTAAAGAGCACACAGATGCCTGAGTTACTGTTAAGCATGCTAGCTTCAGGATTGGACGCAGTAGAGGTGGGTGGCACTGTGGCACTGAACTTAATACTGTTTTTGAGATCTGAGTATCTCTCCAGAGTGCTGCACTGTGTGGGGGAGATATGCAGTTTCAGCTAAAATAGGCCTCATCTTTAGTACACCAAATTGAATGGTTGAGAAATAATGGGATCTCATAAGGAACGAATGTTAGGGTCACAATAAACTCTAAGTTTCTCACCTCAAAATTCATCATAATTAATTGAAGAAAGCACAAATTTTCAAAACAATGAGTAAAAGGTTTGGGGAAAATAGAAATTTCCATCCAAGTTTTGTGATGGCACATTTTTAATATAAGAAAAGAAATTATTAGGGCTGGACTAAGAGACAATTAGAAGGAAAAAGATGAAACAAGTTTTGAGTGTATTCTGAGGAATCCCTTTATTGTCCATGACCCAGACCCCTTGGATTCAGACTTTGTGTGTGACAGTGTTCCTGTCTCACACCTCCCAGCTGTGGTACTTTTATCCCTCAGGCTGGCAGTGCAGCATCACAGCCTCCCTTTTCTTCAGGGACCCCACACAGCAAATGCAGCTGACAGGTCCTTACCCACTGCGTGTGGTACATCAGTGTACGGACAGAAGATAGTAAAGGCTGTTGTGCTGTGCTAAACCTCATATTCATAAAAATCATGGAATCATAGAATCACTAGGTTGGAAAGGACCCAAAGGATCATCAAGTCCAACCATTCCCATCAATCACTAATCCATGTCACTGAGCAGCTCATCCACCCATCTTTTAAACACCTCCAGGAAAGGCGAATCAACCACCTCCCTGGGCAGACTCTGCCAGTGCCCAATGACCCTTTCCATGAAATATTTTTCCTGATGTCAAGCCTGAGAATATCTTGAAAATCTGTCATGTGCTGAAGCATGCATGTGTATTGTCAGCACGTGAGCTGGCACGCAGTCTTAGAAAGAAAAAGCCAAAGAAAACAGGAGGCAGAATGATCCCCACCTCTGCCTTCAAACTCAGCTCACCAGGTCTCTCTTCTTCCATCCTCTGCCACCATCTGCCCTCACCAGACTGGTGGAAGGAAGGAATCTTTGGTCCCTTCTGCTGTTGCTCACACAGTAAAAGTGTTTCTCCTCACTGTGGGTAAACTGTAATACACACAAAACTCCAGGAAAGATAAGTAGGTCTATAAATGAAAATAACAATATGAGTTTAAAGGACAGGTATCCCTAGCAGCTTCATTCAAGTTTAGCTACTAGCAAAACTAGCTACTAATGAGTTTCCCATTCTGCCTTTCACTGGTACTTTCCTGTGCTGGCTGCACAAGACATGAAAAGGGGAACAGAGTGACAGCTGTTTTGGAAACTTACATGATCTCTGGTTTATATCTGTTTAAAATCTGTTTATTTTGCTGATAGAGCGCAAAGAGGCCCTGGCAGACAACAGAAAATTAATAATTTTGCAGGTATTGTGTAAAATTATTCATTAGTTTTACATGAGTGGTGAGAGGTCAGTTAAGAATAGAATCTCATTGTGTTAACCTTCAAAGAGCTTGCCATGTAAATGAATGCAGAAGGCATGGAATAAAGGAATTAAATATGCAGGCAGAATTGACACTAATGGTTTGCAAACATCACATTGCAAATATCTACAACTTCTTTGTCTAAATTATTGGGCTGATAAATTGGGAGGGGGAGGTTATTAGTTAAGAAAAAAATTTAAAAATCAAAGAAAAGGAAGAGTACTGAAATAATATGCCTAAGACAGAGACATAAGCACAATGAGGTCTGAATGCTATAGTGTATAAACTTCTCATGTGTTAGTGCATAGACCAACAACACACATTAAGCACTAGCCTACATGTGCCTTTCTGCTATTGTCTTCTGCATAGGACTTATGCCAGGTATAGGGCCACATGAGAGACGTTTTAGCAAATGTGTGAAAGTTCTGACCATATATATCATACAGCTAGATTTTGTTCTGCAGAATGATGAGAATTCTGGGAGTCAGTAAATGGTATGATTTAAATTTGAAAATAGCTCCCCTGAATCTGCTGAATCCATTCAGAGTTAACTAGCAGAGGAACATCACCATTCAGTGTTCTGGGTCCATCTGTTGGCAATATCATGATGGAAACAGCTTTAAATGCTATTTTCAATAAGCTATCACACAACAGCTTGTTCCAACAATATTCCGATACCTTTCTGTTTGCTTGCCGCCCACTATAAAAAGCAGCTTAGAGGGAAGGAGGCATTTCAGTTCCACACTGATGTAAGGTGGGAGGGACAGAGAGACTACAGAAACAAGAAAAATGAGAATTAACTACAAAAAGAGAAAGGAGAAAAAGCTGCTATTTTAGACCCCCTGCAATCTAGATTTAAAACAGGATGTGAAACCCAAACTACCACAGTGTCATAGAGGGATGGTCTGCGCCAGTCAGTAATTAGAATTATTGTATATCAACAGTGTCAGCCACAGTGAACTAAGGCTCCTAGAGAGAAATGACAGGTGCACCTAGTAATTATGTTGAATTCTGCAAGATCTTCTGAACTGTGTGCTCCAATGAGTACTGAAAGGAAGGTCCACCTCCATCGCTGTAACACACTCACTTGCGTGGCACCAAAACAATCTGTCCTATATAATTCTTACCAAAATATCATGTATCCATCAGCTTACTTCTCAAGTAAAAATAAAAATGCCAGCAACATACTGATGACACAAAGCCTGCATCCACTAGCATCAAAGTAGCTCCGTTGCAGAGATCAGCTCAAAAATGAAGAACAGATGGCTGCATTTGAACCCAGTAGTTGGCAGGAGAGGAATAGAAGTTCTTTTGGTTGACACCAAAAAAGTTTCACTATTAGTCAAATCAATGCCTAGTTGTCACAGCTGGTTTTGACACATCGAATGTCACACCTTTTAGAGCAGGGAACACAGGTTCCTTCTGACCTAAGTTGTGCTACCATTCTGTGACGCCAAAATAAACTCCCCTATGCTGATTGCTTCTATATTACCAAAACAAATTCTAAAATGTATTTATTTATTTTAAAAGGTTGTGGTCCTTAAAGAATTAAAGAGGCATTCAAGATTTCCACACGTTAATCATCTCGTTTACCAAAAACTATTAATAACACATATAGTTAGTGAGGGTGAAAATGAAGAAATAATGCTATATGAAAAGGTAAACTAGAGAAGGTATGAAACATGATGGGACCATGTAAACAGAGATACAGGGAGAAGAAAGAAAACTTGAAAAAGTAACAGGGAATTAATACTGATAAAAGCAGTACATAATCTTGGGAGAAAACTGACATAAAAACATTACATAGAGACTTAATTCATCATAAATGGTATAAGAAAAATGTACTGATATCACTGTACATTGTTGGGCTCTTTCATAAAATGCTCTGTCTTCTCCTGCTATCAAGATTGCTTCCAAAGTACAGAAAACAATTTGAGTCCTGTTTACATGGCTTTGACCTCTCCACATATGTGATAATGTCCTTTTAGAAAACTTGCATCATAGACCCCTTTTAAAATGAAAAATACAACTAATAAGCAGGTGCTTATGGTGATCACTTACCTGAGGACGTATAACTTTCACTATGTTTTTAAGCGCAGTGTCTGGTGATGGAGGAGAGCAGTCAGGTGTTGGGCCTGTAGAGCTGTTTCTATGGTTACCAGATCCTGGTGCAGTAATTGCTACCTGAGGTGCATTATCTGTGAATAAAAATAGCATTTATGTGAACTTAGAAATACTTCATGCATTTTAAAATTTTTTAAAAATGTTTTGAAAACAGAAGCCTACTCAGTACACTGTTTCAAGCTGCAAAACCTAATATAATTAAAATGTATATACTAAGGAATATATCACATATATGTACTTTTTTTTGTCAGCTCATACATTCATTCAATGTTAAGGCAGGATACAGCACTCAATATAAAATATGGCACAAACCAAACCTAAATATTTTACATGTGTTAGCCTGAATTACCAGTTGTGAATTCAAGTACTATCACTAAAAATGGACCTTAATAATGCAACTGATATCTCATCCTGGAAAATCTTCATAGAATCACAGAATGACTGGAGGTGGACGGAACCCACAAGGATCATAGAATCATAGAATTGCTAGGTTGGAAAAGGCCTTTGAGATTATCAAGCCAAATCAGACCTGCCCACTACAAAATCATATCCCTAAGCACTTCATCTACCTGTCTTTTAAATAGCTCCAGGGACGGTGACTCAACAACCTTCATGAGCAGGCTGTGCTCAACAACCCTTTCTGTGAAGGATTTTTTCCCTAATGTCCAATTTGAACCTCTCCTGGCACAGCTTGAGGTCATTCCCTCTCATCCTATCACTTCTTATGTAGAAGAAGAGACCAGGACCCACCTGTCTACAAGCTCCTTCCAGGTAGCTGCAGACAGTGATAACATCTCCCCTCAAACTCCTTTTCTCCAGGCTAAAAAAACAATGCTCCCCCATCTGCACCTCGTAAGGCTTGTTCTCCAGACCCTTCATGAGCTTTGTTGCTCTTCTCTGGACATGCTCCAGGACCTCAATGTCTTTCTTGTAGTGAAGAGCCCAGACCTGAATACAGTATTCAAGGAGCAGTCTCACCAGTGCTCACCAGTGCAGGGGGAGAATAACCCCCCTGGACTTGCTGGCCACACTGTTTCTGATACAAGCCTGGATGCCATTAACCTTCTTGGCCACCTGGCTCGTGTTCAGTCAGGTGTCAACCAACACCCCCAGGTCCTTCTCTGCCAGGCAACTTTCTAGCCACTCTTCCCCAAGCCTGTAGCACTGCACAGGGTTGTTGTGCCTCAAGTGCAGAACCCAACATTTGGCCTTATTAAACGTCATCCCATTGGTCTCAGCCCACTGAACCAGCCTGTTCAGATCCCTTTGTAGAGCCTCCCTAACCTCCAGCAGACTGACAGTTCTTCCCAGCTTAGTGTCATCCACAAACTTACTAGGGTACATTCAATCCCTTCAACCAGTCATTGATAAAGATATTGAACAGGACTGGACCCAGGACTAAGCCCTGGGTAACACTGAGTCCAACTCCTCTGCCTTTATAGGACAACCCCAAAATTTAGTCATCTTAACACATACAACTCAGTTCAACAAGTTATATAAAACATACTCAATTTAGAGCATGCTAATAGCCATCAGAGACAAATTTCCTGGACACTGTGAGTAACATAATGGACCAGCAAATTAATTGCTGTAAAATGTACTCAACTTCTCTGATGAAATTTCCATCCTCCACAGAGCTTTGCATTGCAGTAGCTACCTTTTTAGCAGCATCTCAGCTAGACAACCTACAGCTGACATAAAAATTTCTACATCCCTGCAGGTACATGGGAAACAGTTCTTTGTACATATTTTGTGCTTATGGCACTGTGAAGGACCATTAAAGGGATTTAGAGTATCATTCTTAACTTCTCTAAATGTTCTTAATGCTGTTTGAACAATGTAAAGTTAAGTTAGTAAAAATCAGGTCGGAGAATAGACAGCGCTATGAAATGAAGGCAGAGGTTCCCAGCTGTGATGGTAACCAAGCACCAAAATGACTTAGCAGGAGGCCAAAAGCTCCATATTACTTCATGCATTTTGAACAACACTATTAAAGAAATGTTTTAGTTCAGATCCTGGAGAAAATGCCATTGCCTGTGCATGGTCATGGTGGTCTTTATGTTCCTAAACGTGCTAAAACCTGCAGCTCTGCATTAAGACATTTATTACATTCAAAACTCACATCTGTAGGTCTCAACTGACAGCCTGCAGATTTCACAGAAAGAAGCTTATTTATTTGCAATTGAGGTGGATCTCCAATGTGCACTTTCATTCTGTGGGCAAATCCACTCAAAAACACCTCCTGAACTCCAATTAAACAAAAGCAGCTCCTCTGCTGTAAGCTCAAGAATTTTTGCCTAATCAACTTCTGCAGGAACACAAATAATCTCCTCCATCTGCATCAGTCACAAATCCCCCTGTGAAAGCAAGGACAGAAGTTTCTTTCTCTCAGTCCTCCTGACCTGAAAGAATTTCTGGAAGGTATAGTAGAGATTTAGAAGGGAAGGAAGTATAGAGTTACATTAATGTTGCTAACAAAGGATAAGTAAGATTAGTTCCAACAATGTAAACTTTATGACCTTTCCAACTTAGAGGTACTTTAATGACATGTATGATTCTAAGAAATACTCCCTGTAGAAACACTACATATCTGAATGAGGACTTACAGATTCTCATTGAATACTGACCAGCAAACTGTTCTTCTAACAGAAATACCAGGCTGGAATGTTTCAGTAATATTATTACAGTAAAGTTTAGGTGGCATTCTGACAGACATCCAAAATGGAGACAACCTGTACATAACCTCAGGTGCTACCTGAGGTCTGAGTGTCTCACACAGACAATTACAACTATGTTGAAAATCATCTGCATCAAAACTATCAGTCCTTTAGGAATCCAGTCCTAAAACACAGAATGGCTTTTCCTGAATCACTGCAAGTGTACAAAGAAATCTTGGATCTGAATTAATTTCACTCAGAAAGTAATACATGTGCTTTAATAAGATGAATTAAACAAATTTTTATACAGCTTCAGTAAGGAACTTGTGGTGAATCTTCATAATAACTTCTCTAACATGGGAGAACTTGGGTGGCACTGCAGAAAGCCCTACATCTTTCTTATGCTTTCCTGTCTGGCCTGGCATCTAAGTGGAAAACTATTTACATGCAGAATGCAAATGAGTATCCTGTGATTTTAATGCCTGGCTCATCAAAGGAGGGATGGGTATTTGCCAAGAAGAGAGCCTACTAAGCCTCTGCCAGAGTTTTTGGAAATTTCATAATGAGGATGAAGACTCAATATGAGTATTAGGAGCATCTTAATTGAGCTGAAAATCTTATCCTCTTTTGCTCCAGAATATGAACTATCATATTCTTTCAGTTTATGGACAGACTAATCAATAGATAATTATTGACTCACCTCACTGACTGAGAAAGAAAGACTTGCTTTGAGAGAGCCCTACACTGTGTGGAGATAACAAACAAATGACTGTACTGCTGCAGAGACACAAGTTAATACAGGCACCATCTAGTAAGCTAAGAACTAACATCTAGAGTGAGAAACATTCTACGTGAGTCTAATTAAGTGTACTTAGTGCACTTATTTGGTGTAAGAAACAAATTAAAGTATTGTCTCTGACAAACAACAAAATCTACAAAGAACACAAACTCCTCAGTACTTCAGTAGTCCCTGAGCTTGTGTCACTGTTCTTTTGCTGTGAAACCTGTGTGGTTCTGCTTAAGCACAGCTGCCCTTTAGCTATTCAACACATGAATGCCTTGCAAGTGAAATTGGAATGTCTTGCAGATGCATAAGTATCTCAAAAATGCATCATTCAAAGGACAGATATTTAGAAAGACAGATTGGTGCTGATGCTAATGTACAGAGTTTTCTGCCCATCATTTCATTATGTTACAAGGCCACCTCAGTTTACTTTACTGACACTTAAAATATTCATGAGACGTTTACAGAGGTATCAAGTTGTCTGAGCAAGATTTTGATCTTTCCACAGGGAAGACCACAGCTTCTTTTTGACACTGCTCAATGATAGATCACTGAAGGCTAAGTATTCCACCTGATGCTGAGAAGCATCAAACTGACTGGAAGTTAAAGTCTTGGAATGAAAATTTATTGGAAGATATTCATGAGGGGAGGCAGAGTTGTTATATGCCCCACTAACTTCTCCACATACAGTACATGCATACAACATAACATATTCAGGAACACTCATAACATGCAGAAATCAGGAAGATTAGCTACAATCTTTCCTTCCACTACAAAAAAGAAACATACTATTAGAACGTAGAAATGAAGCTTTGCAAAACAAATTCCAATATTTTTCTTTGAAATAAACATCCCAGGAAAAAAAAAAACAAACAGTGGCTCAGTATTTCATGCCTTCACTCCTTTCTTAGGGGAATGAAGTGTCTGACATGTAATGGTTTCCTGTAAACAATCTCTTTATTGTGGACAGCTGTTTATTTTCACAGTAGGATCTTCCCATTAGGCAACAAATAATGATTTACTACCTGGGTCTGCACCATCGGAGAGAGAATATCACCATCAAATTAGTTTCTGCAACCAATTTGGACAACTTCTCTATTTATGCATGCAGTACTCATAGTTTCATTAAGAATAGAATTTAATATATTTTCCTTTGTAATTGTATTATATAATAATTAAGTTTTCATTCTCTTTTTCTTTGATAACAAAGCTAAAGGAAACTGCTTCCTCTCTCCTTTATGTAACCACAATAGTAATACTGTAAGTTTCAGTGGAACATTTCATGGCAAAAAGAACTTGGAAACTTGAGAACCTACCAAACTTACCAAGAAAATAATACCTCCCATGCTCAGTTTCTGATAGATGCTATAGATGGGACCAACTGGGAAGTACTTACAGCTGTCATTCTCTTCTAGTTCCTGGCTCAAGCTGCAATATGCTAAAAGATGTTTCTGTACAAGTCAGATAACATCAGGCTGCAGGAATCATCTGGCAGCTAAAAGCTACTGAACTGCAGCACGCTCTAACAATATTGCCTCCTGCCTCCATCATACATGAGCAACTGGCACAAGGATTATGTAATTGGAGCTTATCTGATTTTGATAAATGGTTACTGAAGATTTTCCAACTTCCATTTCCTTTGTTTCAGGGCAAGGAAATAGAATAGAATACAATAATAAAAAAACCCAAACTGTGTTGTGTTTTCTATTTACAGAATAACCAAAACAATTTTTGAAAGGTTAGATGAACTCAGCTTTTTTATTAACTGGACTTATCTAGTGTGCACTATAAAAATAGCTGTGCTGATTTAAATTCTGGCAAACCTTACTAATTTGCTTTGTTTGTTGATTGATTTATTGGCTCAGCAGACAAGGCTTTAAAGAACAGAAAGTGTTACAATTCCATTATGATCACATTCACCACTATCTGATGGACATACCAAAAAAAGGTAATTTCTCACAGGATTTTGACACGTTTCCACATCTTAACCTTTCTCTCCAAATCTTAATACCTCTTAAAGTTCTATTTACAGCTTTTCCCAATTTTTGAAAAGGTTAGGGCAAGGAGAGATTCTGTATTTACAGCAGTGGTCACGCAAGTGACACATTTACGCATGTCTATTAGTTTATTCCTTATGTATCAAAAGATTATAATTAGAAATGGTGATATCATTACTTGGAAGTCAAAGGTCAGGTTCTTCCTACCGCCACTTAAAACCATCTTTTTACTCTCAAGTCACACTAGCACTATTCAAGTTAGAGCTACACTCTTTGATGATAGACAAGTGTCTTGATTTCAGTTACACTAAAACCTATTAATATTGAACCAACCCCTCCAAATCCAGAAATCCAGATTGGTTGTTTACCAATTTCCAGTTATCACATATTTTACCAGGAATTATTTTATATATTCTTACAGGAAAATGATAAAAATAAATTGAAGAGCATTAAATAAGAACTGATTCACCTAATTGTTACTTGCTGAAAATCATGAATTTAGGAATTCTTAAGTAATTTTGCATTGGAAACATTTATTTTCCACAGCATCTTTCTATGAGAACACTAAGGGAGGAAGAAAACAGCAAGACAAACACCCCACAAAGTCTAATTTTTTATCATACCATCATGTATAATACGACTGTAAAAAAAGATGATGCTTTTTGTGCATAGTGCTATTTTATCTATTATCCAGTTTGATATTACTGAAGCCTATTTAATATGAGCATACAGTTATCTTGGTCATAAAAATGTCTAACTACGAATCTACACTAGCCTCCTGCCTCACACACAAGATATTTATACAAGAATTAAGATCGTAACCAATGCTTTCAAAGGAAGAAAAGTTGATCTACTGTCAGCGACATTGTAAGCATCCAGAGGTTCATGTACAATGCAGTCTCTTAGTACAAAACCAATTCCTGAATAAAATGAAAATGATATTATGCAATGTGTAATGTATGTCTACCTAATAACACTGATTTTTTTAATTGAAATTCAGGTCCTACGGCTAAACTTCTGTGTTTATATACTAGTGTTTATATGCTAGTAGATAAAATGCCTTGCAAAGAAATGGTATTAATACGTTCTCGAAGTCCTGAGCAATTCAAATCTGATCTTCAGACTTCCAAGGAGGAATTTCTTAAAATACAGCTGCATTGCAGTGAGCATGCTAAACACTTTAAGTCAATGAAAACAGTTAAAATAGTACTAATTAGAATTCAGAATCTATTCTATATTTAGATATACTATACTGAGGAAGTTTTAGGTCAGAGGAACAAGTCCTTCATTAATTGTACTAAGATATGCATTGGTTCTAAAGAAGGTATAGATAGCTCACTCAGACATTTCTATAGTAGACAAAACAGGGCAAGATTCAACTGCCAAAGCACTAATGCCACCTCAGAGGTCCAAGGATATATTAAGCTTTTTTCTGATTTTTATAGCATAACAGTGCAAAGAGCTTCTATTCATGTATTTGGTGACTGCTTCATGCTTTTAAGGATCATTCAGATTTAAGTCTGGAGAGGGCAAAATGAAAGTGAATCTTTTCTTATTTTAGAGAATTTTTTTATTTTGCTCTTTTCGGAAGAGCAAACTATGGTGTTCTTCTACTGCTCTCATCTACTAAGATGTCAGAAAACAACTAAAAAATCTTAATCGTTTAACTGAAATGATGAAAAAATCATGCACTGAGACCTTTGCCTTTTACTGTGCTGTGTTACATCAGTAGTCAGTTAGTGGAAGATTCTCTTCTTTCATAAGGTTCACTGCTTAGAGAAAAATATGCCCTATGGATAGTAACAGACCATATCACCACAGTTCAGAAGTGTTTCTTCAAAATATTCATCCCAATACCCATGGACTGTGAGGACAAACTGTTCACTGGAACTCTTCTAATAGATAGTTTTCTCATAATATACTCAAAGAAAAGGCACTTCAGCATTAAATTTTGAATAGACAGCAAGTATACTAACTGGAATGCTTCCTACAACATCTAAGAAAGGAAAGCATCAAAAAGCCAAGTCAAGTCATATTCCAGAAATATAGATATAATTATGTTTCACCTCAGAAATAAATCTTCATAGTGGAACACACATTTAAACTGGAGTTTTCCACTTTCATTATAGAAGCATGCTAGCATCCTTTTCAAAGTCTACAGTTTTGTCTATATTAGCCATTGCATCAGTTATTTCTACAATTTAGTAATGACAATGGATTAGTAGATCAAAGCAGTTGACCCTCATGACACTGCATTTAGAATGTATGTGGGTCTGAATTTTCAGGATTATATAGCATTTCATCTATTCTGCCAAACACCTCCACCATTCATGTACCTAACAGCTTCCAGAAGGACCTCATACTTTTGGTGCCCACCTGAAATGGAGCTTCAGATCAAAAAGCATTGTAGTTTATGTTCTCCAAAACCAGCCTGCAAATGAAGCAATGAACAGTAACTGGGAACTATGATTTATTTCAAATTCTTATCCAGTGCTCTGAACCAAAATGCAGCTATATACTCAGCCTATTTTATTTTCACATTCCGCTATTTGCAGAGTTACTTAAATATTATATGGTTAGGCTCACAATTTGCTATGAAAACAAAAGAAGTATATATTCAACTTTAGAGGTGTAGATCAGTAATAATCTAGGACTAGATTATATGCTACACATCTAACAGTGCGTATATATACATGCACACTAAATTCTAAAACTTCTGAAAATATAACACTAGACATGAACAAAATATTTAAAGCACAGAGCTTAATCATTATGACCTTGTGGATCTTTATACTATAATCTCAGGGCTTGGATAGATTTGTACACTGCAACTCCAGGAGAAAGAAAAAGGGTGGAAAAATGAATGTGCACGTATACACATATGCATAAATACATCGAAAGACCTGCATACATACATAGAAAACAATCTCAAAGGCACTGTATCATGGGTAAATAATTTCCTTTTATTCCTCAAGCTCTACTCCGTGTGGAATATTCCACACAATGTTTCAAACTACTTGAAGATAGGCCAAAATCCTGCATCTGTTTTAGACACCCCAGCAAAAAAATATGAATAAAGCTCCAGATGGCTCAGCATTTTCTGGGATCATTATGCTTTTTAGTGTGGTATCCAGACAGACCTAAGTTTGATCAGTTATAGCAGACTCAGTTCTCAAGGCTACTAGAAAACTATCACAGAAACACTTATCTAGTCTGGCAATTTCTATGAGTTTGGATCTGGTTTTATTAAAAAAATACATTGGAATGCCTTTGTCTGTATGTGTTATGTGACCTCTAAATATCAAATGTGTTATACAGAGGCACAAAGCTCTGAAAAGGAGACAGCAATGCCAAGTATCTGTCTCAGACGGAAGTCAGTCATAACCACAACAGAAATCTTGCAAGTGCACAAAACGAGGTAATATAGAAATGGTACTAGTTCTGAAGGATCAGTCACCACTGACTTCATTTACATGTATCTCCATACAGAGGTCATGGCCACCAGAAGGGCTAGTTTCATCAACTGACTAAGAAATGTGCACATTAATGTAGACTAGATTTTATTGCTCTTCAACAGTGGAAGAATGAACATCTAGTCCTTTAAAAATCTTCATAACTGGAATGGAAGATTTGCCACTTATAACCACACTGGAGTGACAGAAAAACCAGTATTTTCTGATTCCAGGGATAACCAAAGATATGGAAGTTTTATCAGGGATATGCTGATATTCCTGTGCTGAGGAGCAGACCAAGAAACTTTCCCAGATTATGCCTCAGGGAATCTTTCCTACTTTTCCTGAGTTTTATCTAAAAGTGAGAGAGAGACTCAGGTTCACATGAAGAATCCTCTGAACACTGTTTCTTATGGTAGATAGAATTTGGGCACAGATCTTCATGAAGCTTACAGAGGGCTATTAAAACAAAAGTAACTCTTTATAAAGACAGATCATGGAGAATCATCACATCATGCTAAAGCTTACTCATAGACAGATTTCAGTGCAAGTCTCAAAACAAAATATGTGAACATTTTGTATGGAAACAGCACTACTTAGGCTCAGTTAATTCATCATGGGTCAATCTAGGCTGCCAGGTTCTACTACCAGTAAATTTACAAGGCAGGAGCTCAAGCCAGCAAGTAGGGAGAAACTAACGAAGACCCAAAACTGAGCAGAGTAGGTCACAAAATACAGGAATTGCCCTGAATTGACACACAGCTACCATAAATAAGGTTCCTTGGATAGCACGTGTAATCAAAATGCAATGTCTCCTGTAAGCGGTGGATCCATTGCAAAGATTCAGAGTAATTGCATACTGTAAATTAAGCCAGGCTGAAGTTCACATATAAAAAATTAGAAAATGTCTTATTTTGTCAGGCAGATAACAAAAAATGTTCAGGTTACATAGTAGTCTAAATGAAGGGACTAGACAATTTTTCATAGTATAGGATTCAGCTTTAAATTTGTTCAACTTGACTTAATCCCCAAAGCAAACCTTCTCTCCTACATGACTATGCAACATGGCATAAATCTAGAAACCACAGATAAGGACAACCTTGTATTTCAGGATTACAAGGAATGAGCATTACAAGAGACATTTCAAAAGAGCAGATGGAATACTGAATAATAGAATCAGTAGGTAGCTGCACTGGATGCATGGGGAGAACAGTTGGACTAAACTGTCTGAATTTGCTCTTTTGAATTTGTTTTGTTTCCCACACACTTAAACCTGAATAACCATTGTTCTGAATAGGATTGTAAATATATATCTGCAACTGTCTTGCTGAAAGCTGAAGCTATAACTGGCCCAGTCTTGGATGTGGCAGCTATTTCAAGGTTGTGTTTGGAATTAATTACCAGTGAAGTGCATTCCAGTGGCAGCAGGGGGTCTGCTTAGTTGTTTCTGCATCATCCATGAGAGTTGGGTATGCCTGTTATCAAGTTTTTCATTCCTCTAATCACCCACCTGCTCAAATAGACCTTGGAACAGCTTCAAGCTTGCATAACTCTTGTAATACCAGGCAAGTGTCTGGAAAAACATCTCTCATTAAGTCCTAATGAGAGATGATGGGTGATTTGCACCATTTCCTGAGTAACCTTTTGAGACTGCCTCTGCAAGCTGTTGGTGTCTAACTGAGCATTCAAAACAATGCTACAAAGTTGCCCTATACCTATCTTTTATGTGTGAAATATTTATTTTCTTGATTTTTCCATGTTTAAAAGGTTTATAGTGAAATGACTGCACTTGCCCATGACAGATATTTCATAGATTTCTACATTTTCCTTGTCTCAGCATGCAGTCATCATGTTTCTGAAAGTTCAGTGAAAAGCACAGGGTGTAGTTACAGGTGCCAAAATATTTTCGTTTATTTCAGTCATTCGCTAAAAACTGGAATGCCTAGTAGCCTTGTAAAAAAACTCCATCATCCTCCAAAAAAGAATGACACATACTGGAGATGTCTGTGCTTGCATTTAAATTAAGCTCAGCATTGAAGGGACGCTGAATGATATCACTTGTGTACCTTTCACAAAGCTGCTCCTATAATCCAAAGAGACCAACCAAAACTTGCTGTGCAGAGAAAGATTTCTGCTATTGAAAATGCAATAGATGATTAGTAAATTAGTCTACATTTTTAAATTATCTCAGAATATAAACGGCAAAAGGCAGTGAGAGTAAGTGCATGCTCTCAAATAATCTGAATAATACTGGTGATAGCCATATTCCCCACAGATCAAGCTTGGTAAATAAATAATTTAAGCACTCTTGAGGATAAACCTTCCAATCTGCAACCTTCTGTAATGGTGATGAACTGCTATTTATGGACAAAACTATATTTTCAAGAGCTTCAGTTCTTCTGAAGAATCAACTGCTTAATAAAGCTTTTTATCAGAACACTGAAGTAAAAAAATAACCAAATTTTTTACAGACATTTAGAAATTATATTTTAACATGTTTCAATATCCAGTTATACCTATTAAAAGTATCATAAATTTTGAAAACATTCAGAAAGCTCAATTCTCACTCTGAAAATTTATGGTTTTGTATTTAATCTGTATTCACAAGGAAAAAAAGTTTTTGTGCAAACTTGAAATGTTTATTGTATCCAGTGACACAATATACTCATTAAGCATAAAAAATCTGTTCAGCTATCTAGTCCAACATGTTACCCTGATAATGTTAAAAGGATCTAACAAAGATCAAGGAAGTACTGTGGATAATTTTGAAATAACAAAATCCAGTTTCCAACCATTAACAGCTAATACATGGCATTACAGCATTAGACTTTTTGGTAACTAAAAAAAAAAATATTCCCAAACTCTTGATTTTATTTTTTAATTTCCAAATTTTCTTTTTCATAACTAACACACACAAAAAACTTTGCCAAATATTACTTTTACATAATTTTATTTGTACTTAATGTTTTCTTTTGAAAAATACACAAATTCTATCCTTTTTACTAATATTCCTGCACTATTTTATTTTCTATCTGCTGCAATTTAGGTGAAACTGTATGTTATAACAGTACTATATATTTACACATTATTAAGCATACCTTCTGGATTGATAAAGCAGGATTAACATAAACTCTGTTCTCAGCATTCAGAATCTTCTATACAATTCAACATAATTAATTTAGTTAGTCACATTGTGAAGTTTGCCTCAATGGGTTTCTCTTCTTGTTTTGCTTTTAGGTTCTCTAATATCCTCAAGCTAACTTTGCAGATTTCTTAAAATTCTTCCTATTAAGTGTTCCCACTAACACAACCTACTACATCTCTTATAGAGACCACAGATACGGAGTGTAGATAAATCCTTGGAATTTTTGAAAGATTATAAAGACGGCACAAAACTTTACATATATTGAAGAAGTATGTGTATTGAAGTACGTGTATTTGCTATTAGTAGCAAATGAATAAATCAGAATTTCTAGACCATGCAGCTTTATTCCATTTGTTTGATATAGAGTCATAGAATCATAGAATCACTAGACTGGAAACAACCTCTTGGATCATCAAGTCCAACCATTCCTATCTGCCACTAATCAATACCTGTCAAATCAATATATTCAGCCAAGAAGGAATAGTCCTACACGGTGGGGGTCAAACAGAGTAGCGGATCCCATCCAATCACTACCAAAAAAGCGGTCATAATTAAGTGAAAGGACACTTCTTTTTGCCAGTTTTTATGGAGAAAAAATATTGCTTAAAACTATTCAACATTCCTTAACTTCAACTGTTACACTACGAGAGTTACAATTACATTACACCAGAATATAGATAAGTATTTAGCCAAAGCAAAAGGCAGAATTCACAGAATTCCCATCACACTTACTACCATAAATCCTAACCCCCAGCTTCCTTATACTGCATATGTCGTTATTCCATTAGAATACGAGTTACAATTTTATTCCATGTTGTGTTGATGAGGCTGATATCCAGCAGCTGGACAAGCAATTCCTAAAATGTATTGCTTTCTGTTTGCAACGGCTTCATAAGGCATTTAAAACTTTTGTTACATTTATCAGTGGCAAATCCTTGTGTAATTTATTATAGTCTGTATGAGAAAAAACTCTGAAAGACAACCTGAATAAGTGATCAGAAAAAAATTATTTTTTCAAGTTTTACTTAGTATTCACAGCAAGTTTTGATTTTTTTTCACCATAATGTAAGACAAAAATAGATGTTAAAATAACGGAAGTGGTTTTGGAGGAAAAAGTAATTTCACTCCTAGGACTAATGGTAAGAAAATGGTTTTAATTGTGCTATACTATTTAAGTATCTTCCAGCATAAAGGGAATGATATCTGAAAGGACATAGAGTGAACAGCTGGAGCTCGAGTGGAAGGAACAGTTTTACTAACAGCTGTTTTTATCCTCACCCAGAACAGATACTATTGCATTTAATGACATATTTTATTATAGAAAGGATAATACACCCTGGCCCAGAATAAAACATATGAAATGGTCCTTCTGAAGGACTTCTCTGGTTTCTGAAAACAACAAAGCAACACAGTGTGAAGATATTCTTCCATAAGAGTTCTTCTAATCTGAAGTATTTGAAGACATACAAGAAAAAAAAAAAAAGGAAAAGACAAGTTGGATATCCTGTTGCAGTAGAAAATTATTCCATCATTAGGTGCTAACACAGATATCCTGCATCTATATGCTTGTGGACTGGCAATAACAACCCATTCCCATCCTATTTTGATATTTAGCAAAATCCTACATCTCTTTCACACTTCAAATTTCCTTTTGAGGTGGCACAAAAATGAGAAGAGTATACAAAGAACAAAAATGAAATCTCTGTAAAGTAACAGAAAGAAACTTTTTGGCATCAAACTAAATACTGCCATCAGGACTAGCAGGTGCAGAAAAGGAGACAGAAGCACAGAAAATGGAAGCAAAAGTGTGCTTTTTATTTAACTTAATGGAAATATTTTTTTTTACACAATGCAACACTGACTACCTTCACTAAGAATCAATGTATTTCTATTTTTCAACCATCTCTGACATCAAACAAAATTTAAAAATCGGTTCATTTTAGTAATTGCTTGATATTTTCACAAATATTTTGATTTCAACAAATATTTAGGAAGCCATGCCAAGAATTTTGCTTACCAAATATACCAAAGAGAGAAGAAAAGTTATCAAAAAAACCTCATAAAATATATACTCCCATGAAATAGTGAGTCCCAGCAGAATACAATTAAAGGTATTGAAAGATTAAATACAACTTAATTTTTTTCACAAAAGTGCCACATTTAAGTTGTTACTTACAGTAAAGACAGAAGAAATAGGGCATGCTTTTTTATCCTAGAAAATTTTATTTCAGATCTGATTTAGGTCAATGCTGAAATAAAATTAGCAATATGTATATTCAGTCGATTGTACAATATAAGCTTAAGTCATAGCCCAATTTTGATACAGTCCATCAAAAAACAAATGAAATTCTCCTGAAGACTGTCAGTCAGAAGGACCAGCAAAACTTCTGCTTGTTTGGTTGTGGGTAGAGGGAGTATTTATTGCTGTGCGAGGTCTACTACAACTATAGAAAAGAGAGCAAGGTTACTAACTGCGTTCATGTCGCAGCCAGTGACTCTTCACTATCTGAAAGAGCACAGTAAGTGTGTGGCAGTAGTTGAACCCTACAGAGAGGAAAACATGGAAAGTAGGGAGACGGAGGCAGGCAGAGCTATGATCCAGAGACCTCAGCATCTGTCTGTTAGCAAAGAAACCATGAAGTGGACAGCTGGTTGAGAATCTTTTATTTCCAGGATATTTTCATTAGAGATAATTCTTGGAGCAGGATGGAAGTCCTGGTTTTTGGGTTTTTTTTTTCAAGATAGACTAATAAAAAAAAAAAAAAGACAAGCACAATTGATAATTCAGGTCATGGGTCCTGGTGGAGGTCATTCCTATTCTTACATAGTGGGGTATGGATTAGAATCAGAATGGTTGGACTCAGTGACCTGGTGGGTCTCTTCCAACCTGGTGATTCTATGATTCTATGAATCATAGAACAACCAGGTTGGAAGAGACCCATCAGATCATCGACTCCAACTGTTCCTATCAAACACTAAACCATGCCCCTCAGCACCTTGTCCACCCGTCCCTTAAAAACCTCCAGGGATGGTGAATCAACCACTTCCCTGGGTAGCCTATTCCAATGCCCAATGACCCTTTCNAATAACCTCCCTGGACCTGCTGGTCACACTGTTTCTGATACAAGCCAAGATGCCATTGGTCTTCTTGGCCACCTGGGCACACTGCTGGCTCATGTTCAGTCGGCTGTCAACCAACACCCCTAGGTCCTTCTCCTCCAGGCAGCTTTCTAGACAGACCTCTTCTAGTCTGTAGGTCTGCATAGGGTTGTTGTGTCCCAAGTGCAGGACCCAGCATTTTGCCTTGTTGAACTTCATGCCACTGGACTCTGCCCAGTGGTCCAGCCTGTTCAGATCCCTTTGCAGAACCTCCCTACCCTCCAGCAGACTGACACTTCTACCCAGCTTAGTGTCACCTGCAAACTTGCTAAGGGTGCTAAGGGATTAAGTTGATATATCATGGTCTGACATGGAGCTAGGATGCAGACAGGATATGAACCATGAGCCCACCATGCTCATATCTCGTGATATGAGCCTGAAACTTAGGGTTCTCAATTTAATCCACCACACCCCAGAGACGTGTCCTGATACGGGACGTAGAAATAGAAGGCATTGTCCAAGTCATCAGTTGAATGCCTAAATTGAAGATAAACACATAATAATAACTGTGATTCAAGGCATCTGTAAACTTGATCTGTTTACTACCTGCAGCAATCACAAAACACTCCCTAATAAAATGCATTAAACTTGCAACCTTTAACACAAAACATCAAAAAGCCTGAAAAACTACACAAGGAGCAGGGGAGTCAGAAGGATTGTTAATGTCAATTTTAATTACATCAACAATGTTAGTTCAAGCACCTCTTCCTCCAAGCTCAAGATTGATGTACCCCTAGGAATAACAAATCAATCAAAGGAGGCAGAATACCTGCATGGATGAGCAAGGAGCTTATGGAAAACTCAAACAGAAGAAGAAAGTTTATAGAATGTGGGAAAGGAGTCTGGACACTTGGGAGGAATACAGGAACTCTGTCAGAGTAAGTAGGGATGCACCAAGGAAGATTAAGGCCGACATGCAATTAAATCTGGCAAGGGAAGTCAAGGACAAGAATAGCTTCTTCAGGTACATCAGTCACAAAAGGAAGACCAGGAAAAAATATGGGCCCCTGATGAACGAGATGGGTGCCCTGGTGATGGAGTATATAGAGAAGGCAGAATTACTGAACACCTTCTTTGCTTCAGTCTTTAGACTAAGTCCAGCCCATAGGAATTTCAGGAGGAAAGAAAGTCTAGAGAAAGGAAGACTGTCCCTTGGTAGATGAGGACCAGGTTAGAGATCATTTAGGCAAACTGGACACCAACAAATCCATGGGTCTCAATGGGATCCACCCACAAGTGCTGAGAGACCTGGCAGATGTTATTGCTAAGCTTCTCTCCTTATCATTCTGTGATTCTGTTAATGTCCTAACTTTCTGAAACAGTTTAGAATGTCTAGATGATACTAAGATATGTATATTGCAGTGTTTAATGATTCATAATTCAGAGTTGAGCAGCTTTACAATCTGAAATTGAGAGGGCAAACAGTGGAGAAATCAGCATTCCACAAGAGATGGCTGAGTTCTTTGTGTGATCCGAAACATATCTATATTGTATTTCCTGTTATTTCTACACTGTTTCTGAAAACCAGTTTAGCTCTACATATGGTAATTGAACACTACTGCCTTATAGACATAAGGCAAGTGAAGCACTGAATCTTGAGCGCTGGATGTCTCAAATTTTAGGACTTAATTTCCTCTAAATCCACAACAGGAGAATAAGCAGTCTTGAGTATAACAGAATAAAAGTATGAAGTTAAGACAACTGGTGTTTCCCAACTTCTAATATGAAGCAAGATTCAACCTGAAAAACTCTGTAGAAAACCTTGTTTAACATTTATTAAATACTCATAGTTGCACCAGGAGACCAATAATATTACCTAAATGTCTACTGAAGACCTCCATGCAGCACTATACCTATTACACAAGCTCATATTACTCTTGAATATACCAGATGCACGTAAAGTGTAAACAAATTAATGTTAAGATGAAGTTTTACTATTACTGCTAATATTAGCAACTACACGGGTTTTATTAATATCGCTATATTGTTCCTCATATCTATTAAATCATTGCTACTATAAAAGGTAAAATCACTTATTTATGCTCAATTATACAATCTCGGGAGTATTTTGAAGTGTAGGATTACTTACTAGAATGGAATGTGTTATATATGGCCTATGTATATTTCATCCATGACTAAAAAGTACTTCACAAAGAAAGCTGCAACTAAGAGTAATTTTTAAAAAAAGAAAAAAGAAAAAACTCAGATCTTGCTAAATATTATTTGCATGTGGGCTTTAAAATGCAAAATACCTCAAAATAATTATGTCTTGATTTGAAAAAGGGTTTTTGTCTGACAGCATGCAGTCAAGTGCATAATGAGATCATTCTAGATGGTAATCACCCCAGGATGGATCAAACTGAGTGTTGGTCAGAATGCACACACTTTGATGAGGACTCATTTGCAAAAAAAATGCACAAAACTCCTGTGAAAGCTAATTTTTTCAACTTTGATAAATGATAATAAAAAGTAATGTAGTATCAGAAAATGTTTAACACATGTCAAGCAGCAGCCTTTTTCTTTCACTTTGCAGAGAAAGCATAGGCTTTTCTTTGTAAACTGGAATTACTTTAGCAACATAAACATTTACTGGAACATACTGGATGGGTGGAGACGCGCATGTATTTTGATAATGAACTGGTCATGTGGTTTCAGTCATTCCCTTGTGCTTTAACTTCAGAAATGAGAGAGTATTTTTAAGAATAGCATTTCATTGTTAAGGATGTTATTAGAGATGTTATCTAGAGGAGCATATGATGGGGTGCAATTATCTTAATTATATACTAAAAATCTCTTAGACGGATAATAAGGTTGTAAAGGAAAGCACATTAGAGCCGCAACATGTAAGAATTGATGTGGCTTGTGCAACCTCAACTCAGTTTTCTGTGCATATGCATTCTGAATAAGTGTATCTATGATTTCTGTTTCTGTTTCTCCACAAGACCTCTGCTGCATGAAGGACATAAAGGACTGGGGGAATGGACAATGGAACAAACCAAATTATGGCACATTATTCTACAAATAATATTATAAAAGAATGGAGACGTGGAATATTTCCCCTAAATATAAAACAAACTCATATGAAAATATGCTCATATGAAAACATCCAAAAGGAATGTTAAAAAGTGAGTTAATAAAGCTAAAGATATTTAATCAGCATATGTATCTAATTTGTATCCAAGAGTTTCAAAAGATCAGGAAAGAAGTTCTCTCAATAAATGCTGCTGTTTCTTAATAGCACTTGGAATATTGATAAGATTTGAGAAGACTAAAAGGAACCTAATGGAATAACCTTAGCAGTGATAGGTTTTCAGCCTGACATTGGGAATAATGGAATAGTTGATATGGATCACCATTAATAATAAATAAAAGGAGTCATGCAAATTAGCTTTGCTTCAGAGAAACTGGGTCTTATTAACTTGTTTATATCATAAAATAATCAATTTGTTTAATATAAGTAAATCAGGTTAAATTGACATTTACTTCTATAATACATTTGGGTTAATATTACACTTCTGTTATTAAAATTAATCTAAGTTGCCTATGTTTGTAACTGAGGTAATTTTAAATTTAACGATCAATGATTCCTGATGTATGTTTATAAGAGGGATTCAATGTACGCATCACTCACTCTTTCCAGTCTACCCAAATGAAAAAAGAAAAAAAAGCAAATCAGTTTTACCCATCTTCATCTTACAAATACCACTGGGATGGAAGGAAGGTTTAAAAAGCCTGTATAAACTGAATTTCTCTTAATGCTCTTTGTTGGGATTCTGAAAGCTGCCAGCTAAGTGGGTAAGAATCAGTTAAGAGTAAGACACAAGAAATGGCAGTCACTGAATGCTTGCTTCTCAGCTTGTGATGCTGATGTTATATTTCTTGTCTGCTGGATAAATTTTGCTTTTGTCAAAAGGTGAGAAGTGATATGAAACAAAAAAAGCATGACTTTTATTTGATTCCCAACACTGCAAAAAATGAAATTTTAACATAGTGCTTTATCATTAGAGTCTGTCGATCAATCAGCTTTATAATACCTTAACTGGTCTCCTTTCCTGATTCCAGATGAAATCAGAAGAAAAGAAAAATATTCTCACAAATAGAACCTCATTGTGCATCTTATGCTACCAGTCACACACTTTTCCCAATCTCATATCGATACTTAGTTGACTCATTTCTAATTTTAATCAAGTCCCTTCTTTTGGAAAAATATATATATGATGAAAATCTAACAGAAATGAAATCAATGGCAAAACATGCCTAAGAGCAATGAGATTAGTCATATATGCCAGCCTCTGAAACTGAGCACCTTAAGGCCTATTGATCAAAATCTGTAGGTTAATAACACCTGTCAACAAACTAGTAGTCAACATAGGAAGAGAAAAGAAACACAGTTGAATTGCACTTCTCTAAGAGATATAGTACTAAAAAGCTAATATAAAGCATCTTAATTGTACTCCAATTACTATGATAAAACCAACAGAAATACAGAAAATGGATATGAAAATGTCATTACGATAAAACAGAACTCTCAAGCTGGGGATTTGTACTTGGAGAAATTAAAAAGAACTACAGAAGACTAGGAAAATAATAGAAAATAAATTATAGATTTATAATTTATACTATAGGAACAACTATATCAGCAAACACTCTCCAGGCATAATTTTCAGAAATCTTTTCTTTTACATTTTTGAATGGTGTTTAAAACAAGTACTAGCTTTACTGAAGGAATAAACCAACAAAATGTGTGAAAGAAGAGCTATTGTGTGCTTTATTTTTCCATCAGCACTCCCTTAAGCTTTATTAAAATGCCATGTGACATTAAAAAATCCAAACTGCAAACATATGCTACTGTCATTAGACAAAATTGCTTCTGATAAGAAGTGTGCAGCCTATACTGTGGCAGTAGGAATGACAAATACAAAATGTGTCATCACTGAAACTCATTCAGAAGGTTAGTTTGGTTTCCAATACACTGTGTTCTGGCAAAGATTTATATCCTGAAGTTCTGAACGTGATCCTTACACCTTTATAAATTACCCTGTTAAAACAAGTAAATTGATCATTTTTGTACTATTGCCAAATTCATTCTGTAAGGCTCAGATACAGGTTAAAGGAAGACAAAGAAGAGCAGAGAAAAGGTCTTTGTAGGTCTTATAACAAGGCTAGGCATTATATTTCAGCATGAATAAGTTATTGACTGAAAAAATACAGCTGAAAACTGAAAATATTAAATAAAATTAAAAATAAGGTAAATAAACAGCAAAAATAAAAATTAGTTTCAGTTGGACTAAATATAACATTTAATTGAAAATATATCTGATTTTTTGTTCAACCACTTCAAGCCTTCTTATAGTCCTTGTAATTTCACTTCTTATGCAGAAAAGGGGAAGGATATCAGGGCACAGTATGTAGATAATATTACCCAGATTTTTATAGAGGCCAATACTTTAAATGGATGCATACATACAGAAAATAAGACAAAATAACTTGAACATACTGTGTTACACACTTTTGGACAACCTCTATGCAACACCTCACCAGCCTTTGGAGTCCTCTAGCCGCCACTATAATTCATTACATATAGATACGTGTACAGGCAAGAGGAGATTTTCAGAATTATTCAGAGGCTGTCCAGAATTGCTTCTTGAAGGAGATTTTACTTACCCATAAACAGTACATCAGGGTTCCTCTGGCTTGACTTCAGTTGGCTACAAGTGCACTGAGGTTGAACATTAGAAGCTTCTTAATCACTAGTACAGACACCAGTGATTAAGAAGCAGACTACTATTCAGAATAACAGGCACAAAAGCCCAGCTGTTTTTCAGTTGTACCTTGAGAGGTTTATTAAAGGAACTACACAAAGGCTAGAACCCGATTTTTCTCTCTTTAAGGGAAGTATACTCATCATGCCAGGGCACTGTGAGACTCTTATTCATTCTTCTCTCAGCCTATTAATTTTTCTGTGCTAAAGGTAAAGGGGGATTGGACTATATAAAACACCCTGAGAACTGGAAAACTTTACTTAATAATGGGAGCATTTCTCTAAGGCCAAAAATTACTTAGAGAAGAAACCACTTACTGTCTAAGAAAGACTTCAGTTATGAGGTTGTTATGGAAACACAAGTTTCTTTTGTCATTTACCTTCTCCATCAAACCAGTGCATGGCTCACGTTACGATACACACCTGTGCTTTGCATTCCTTACTGACAAGCTTTAAATGGTTCTTCACTTCTCAACATACAGATGAATCATACTCTTTAGAGACGGTCTCCTTGAGTGATGGGTGGAAGAATAAGGGATGTGGATTATCACGTCAGGCTCTGAGGCACTAATGAGTTCTAAGGGCCCTGACCAGCATTCTGAGGTTCTCCGTTCAATCATATCTCTGGTGCTGGAGGCACCATTTCTGCTCCAGCTGGGGACTTTAGCTCCTGCCTGAGCTATGTTGAAGTAGCGTCTGTCTTGTGCTTATGCCTGTGCCTCATGTATCCAGACTTTGATCCCTGCTTGACCATGGACCTGGTCCTGTCATCATGAACATACCTGGATGTCCCTAGACCTGATCCTGGCCTGCATATTGACTTTCTAGCTTGACTGAAGATGTACCTCATCTTCAGAAACTAGCTGGATGATCTAGGCTCCTGGCCATGATCTCTAGGCCTGCCCTGCTCATGAGTGGTGAGATAGGGCACTGACTAGCGAGCCCCCTGCCCTGTCAGGCATAGTGGTCCCCTTTGCTCCTGTCTCCCCATCCCTGAAGCAGCAGATGGCCCTTATTTCTCCCTGACCCATCAGGCATAACACTTAGTATTTAGGAAATTCAGCACTCATGGCATATAGTTAGTAATTATTTTGAATATGCACCACAATACCAAAAACGTACATGAACAATTGGCTGCTTCAGAAATGTTGATGTCAAATTAGGCTAAATTTCATAGACTCCAGCTATTTTCATACGGTTCTACACCAACTGTCACATATTGCAGTTACTCTGCTTGATAAAGACTCCTCCCTTTACTGTTTTCTTCTCTCTACACAGCTAAGGTGATCTTTCTTGATCACTGAAAGGATTTAATCCAGAGAAGCTGGACTGTAGGGCATGTAGTTAGGTGCACCATATCCTGCTACCTCTAGTTTAAAAAGTGTGCTGAAATGAAATACAGCTCTACTAGCACTCTTGTTTGAATCAATTTGGGTGAGCGGACTTCAGAAAGGTTAATGCATGATCCTCCAGATCAATTATAGTTTCAAAATGATGAACCCTGGCTGGCTAGGGCTAGCTTCTTGAATTTCCATTCATCCAGGCAACTTTGTCTACATAGCAGTGTGATGGTTCCTTTCTTGTGGCCACTTTGCAGTGGTTTGCTTATAGCTAGAAGACAGCTGCATGAAAGCAAAGCTATAAATGCATTAAACAAGAAAAGATGCAGTTGCTACCTTAGTCTCAATCTGGAGAATTGAAATGTCCAAATATTCAGGATAGGGACTGTAAAGAATTATTACTGAAGACATCAGAAACCAATGACATGACAATGGCACTTTAATTACCAAGCCAAGTATTTAATGATTTTTGGAAACTATGTTGAAGATACATTTTTATCAAAATTAAAATATTAATAGCAGTTAGGTTACTTTTCAATTTAGGTTGCTAAATTACTGTCTCCTAGATATCTGTTTGTTATGGCAAAGCATTTATACAGCAGACACAAGAATGCAAGCAAAGGTGAGCTGACATGCTGGCTACAAATTTTCAGGTTCATTTTCCCTGTAATGACAGGAGAGGGATGCCAAGCTGAGAAAGCAAAAATTGCTACTTTTGCAGTATCTAGGCCAGCTTGGGGACAATTTGATATGTTGTAATAATTCAGTGACAAGCATTTTTTGTTAGGTTCCCTGCTGTGATTATAAGGCAATAAGAAAAAGTTATCATTAATTACTTATTTATTATCTTGCATGGTCCTCCTTACAAGTCACTGGGATTTAATTGCAAATTAAGTAATTTTTCTAAATGACAAAAACATAACTGACTATAGCGAGATTTCTCCAAAGTAGATTTAGCTGGAGCAATGATCAGAATAGCTGCTAAGATATCTCTTCCTTTATTTGTTAACTCCTTGCCTTTTGCTTGCCTGCTGCAGGCTAGTGGCAGCTCATCACATACCTAAGGACATTTCTATCCCCTTGACAGAAGCCATATCTTAGATATAACTGGGTAGAGTAGAATAATATCAAAATTGGCAAGTTGGGAATTGCTGACTCTGCAGTGGCTGAGAGCTCAGCTTAAGTGAAGCTCCTAAGAATTTACCTTGTTTCTCAGTTGGATTTTCAGCCCACACTGAGTTCTGCATTGCTACAGCTGAGCTGTTTCTGGAGTTGGAGATGGCTCACTACAGTGTCCTTGACCTGCAGCCACAGTAAAGTAACATAACTGGAAAAATAGGTCCTTAAACTAGAACTTCCATATATATGGATGATTTTCATGCAGTTTAGGGACAGCAATATCTTTTCTGGTTATTGAGATCTGTATTAAAAACTCTGTTAACCTGCATGAGCAGATCAACTTTCCCAAAGGAGAATTTATTTTGTCAACAAGTCATTCACAAAAAACAGAGTTTGAAGAGTCACCTCTAATTCCTAATGATACCCAAAGTGAAACCTAAAAATATTTTAAGTAGTAATGGTATATTAGCATGTCAACTGTCACCTGGCCTAACTCCTAGTGAGTGTCTGCAGCAGAAACTATAGAGGTAGACTGAAAGAAATACGACCTCTCTATTGGGCATGGACACACACTTAACTCCAATTAAAAAAAAAAGTACTTATTAACATTTCTTCTGTAACATAGCTCAGATTTCATCCAATATTTCTGCTAAATAAAGCATATGACGTTCAAGGATGGAATATGGTTCAAAATGTCCAGGTTACCAAGGATGCAAATTAAGTCTGCAAGGACTTTTAACAGCACAGGCCCCAATGCAGCATGGTGCTGCACCTAAATTTCTGCTACCAGCATTCTAGACACAAGATAACTGAAATGGTTCAGAAAATTTAATTACATTCTTAAGATTAAAAGGGTGATGCTAATGCATGCCTCATGAATAAAATTTTATGGTTATTTTTCAAGGCTAAAAATGTCATGTGATTTTTCCTTTTACTGGAAGGGCAGTATAAAAGTAAAATTATTAGTAGAGATGTCTACTTTAATGAATAAGGATAGTGTTCTGGAATAGGCCAACAGAAAGACCAGTAAGATTGATTAATGAATCATTTCATTTACAAAAATAATTTTATTAATTTATGAACGTTTAAATCCAAATTTATATTTCACTTAGCAGAAAAATTTGTCTCAGTGTGCAGCATTATAGAATATCTCAATCAAGTGTTAACTGTTAGTTTAAAAGCAGAGATACTGAGACCAAGATGTTAACACACTCTGCCAACCTTGTCCTATCAATCTCCCACAGAAACAAAGAACAGCCAAACTTGAATTCAAACACACACATCGTATTTTTCACTGTAAGATTAGAAGCAATTGTTTTAACTGCCAGTGTAAACAAGTCATGTATCCATTCTTCTTCACAGAATCACAGAATCACCGGGTTGGAAGAGACCCATCGGATCATCGAGTCCAACCACTCCCACAAAACACTAAACCATGTCCCTCAGGACCTTGTCTACTCGTAACTTAAACACCTCCAGGGAAGGCGAATCAACCACCTCCCTGGGCAGCATATTCCAGTGCCCAATGACCCTTTCCGTAAAAAACTTCCTCCTAATCTCTAACCTAAACCTCCCCTGGCGGAGCTTGAGGCCATTCCCCCTTGTCCTGTCCCCTGACACCTAGGAGAAGAGGCTTCCTATATAAACCTAATTTCCTCCAAACAGACATCAAAATCACAAAACATCAAATTTCAGAAATGGAAGTATCAATCTTTATGTCTACTTTTATTTCCTTTCTGTTCAGTTTTTCTTATTTATTTCTATTATTACAATCCTTTACCATTTGGTGTATGGAGTTCTTATCCTCTGCTATTCCCTACCAATTCAAAAACAAGATTCAGGAAATTAAAAATAATATGGAGAACTATAGAGCAGTTGGTTTTTGCCCAGTACATGAGAGAATGACGATTAGCAATTCTCAACCTCTTAGGAGTTTACTGGCAGGGCAGATAAAAGTCACAACATGCAGCTCTGCAACTTGAAAGGCCAGCAAGAATGACCTTTGCTCACAATATATGAAAAGAATTTTCAATCACTGACTGCAGTCAGTCTCACTTCTACTGCCAAGATGTAATAATGCCCCAGACAGCAGTTACAGTTGATCAGAGTGTCCTACCACCTAAGGAAAGGAGACTGACAGATGCAATTTTATGCTCAAAGTGCTGCATCATGCTCTGCAATGAACTCCGCACATGACATAGTATAGCAGTTTGAAACATTATTTTCAAAGTCAGCGTGTCTCAGTGATACAAAACCAGGGAAGTTCAGGAAAAATAGGGATGCAAAATCAATATTTGTTTTAAATTAATAACATCTGTAATCATACATAACTTATTCAAGCAATAAATCTGTAAGAACTGAAGTGGCAGACTGAAACTCACATAAAATTATGCATAGTGGTAAATGTCTTATTGCTGTGCATGACATGGTTGATTTCATTTGAGCCATTTGTAGTTTAATATAACAGCCAACATGATTACAGATATAGCTTACAAGCAAGGCCAGTTAGATAACTGCTACATTTATAGTTTAAAATAAAAATCAGATTTTGGACTCTGCTTATCTATACAGCCAAATGTTCTTCCCAAAAAAATACCAAGGAAAATATCATAGTGGTATAAAGAAAACTAACACAGAAGGAATCACAGTACATTTGTATTGTCAACTTCTTGACCTTTTTGGACCTTAGAAAGATGATGGGTGACTTCATAAATGTCCTACAGCTTTCTTGATTATTCTCTGGGCCTCTGATACACACCATATTTAACTATACACAAAACATATTTCCAGACTAAGACCTTAAAATGTCCTTTTCAGGATCTGTTTTTCACATTGATCTTAAGGGACTTACTATGCCTAAGAAAAATGCCTGTGTTCTGCAGACAGCATATTTCCAAAGCCTTCTATTTTAACTAGTGAACAGTCTATCTATTTTTTTAATACTAATTACAATGGAAAGCTTTGTAGTTGAGGATCATTTGTACAGAGATAGATAATGAACTCCTTTGGCCAGTTTATGGGGTAGGTGTAGGGCATTTTTCCTATTGCACTTAGTATTATTATGGTGATTAATTAAGTAGAAGTCTGAAAAACAAGGAAAATTTGGCATTTTCTTCCTTTAATGAATGACAACTCATAATATTATCCTCCACAGTCTGATAATTTTTTTAGATTATGAGAGGCAAAAATACCTTAACAAAGTAAACCTTCATTTACTCAACTAGGAGTGCTGATTTTCAAGTCAAATTCTGATCCACTTTGTGCAACTATTCTATAAAGAAGCTCTCACAGCTTGTGTCATAGATCGCTGTTCATAACACAGGTTCCCTCAAGTCTTCTTTAGACTAAATTTTATTGAGATGTGGGAATTATGATCCAAATCCAACTTACCCTGCAGACTCCAAAACTGTCTCTTGATATTTGGCTTTTATCTATTATGCCTGATATAACCATGGTACTTACCCAGTATTAGTTCAGCTGTGAAATCAAGAAGGTGCTTCTCCTTACACAGAATAGATAGGTAACATGATATTGGTCAACAACTACCTGTCATTCTTGCAAATTACCCAAATCATGATTCATGGTCAGGATAGCACAGGTTGAAAAGTCAATTGTCCGTTTCAAATAGATCTGTGCTGCTTAGAACTGTAATTTGTCAAACCAGATTCTCAGCCCAATTATTTATAGTGAAATGATTATATTCTGAATTTCCTGTATCAGGTAGTAGCAGAAGAGAGCATATAATCTTGGAAAACATAAACAGAGTCCTTACAGATAATATCATTCACCTGACTCAGCATAATTATGTTGTTTTAAGCAACTGTAACTCATTGCTGTTCAAACCAGTACAAAACAAACAGCACTCTAGTAAACTGTCATTTAATATTTCTTTCAATTCTCATTCACTGTTTCATTTTAAAAAACAGAGCAGATCTTTTTTATGTAAAACAGAAATACACAGTACATTTCCATTTTTAATTAGTTGCATAATGTTGTTGCTAAGCTCTTCATTAAAAAACAGAAACAGGTTAATGAATAGATTACTGCAAAAAGGCTTAAAGAAATTCCATTTCTAATTTGGCTTTTTGCAATCTTCTGTTTATCTACAAAATTATTTAAATCTCTGCTTTGTTTTCTCTTCTACAGCATTTTGCTATTAATTTTTATTCCAATATTAAGTTCCTAAGGTCATTATCAGAAGACTAAACTCATACTGTGATAAGTAAACAGAGTACCATATTATTAAACATACAAACATATATGTTCTATATAGAATTTTATACCTTCTATAACATTACATTTAACCAAAGACTATGTAATGAATTATTTGGTGATTTACCTGGTCTTGAGGAAGGAACTCTTGCTATCTCTAGGGAACAAGGTTTTTTGGTCACTGCTATGTCTACCAAATCACAAAGACTGCTGTCATTTTCTGAATGAACTGCATCCAGAGGTACAGAAGGTATTGCTTCCAATGCATAACCTCTCTTCTTTGAATAAGATTCCTGAAATGCAAAAATGTAAGTAGGTAAGAGAAACATTTCTCACATGAAACAGGGAAAGAACCAGGTTTGATAACTCTGGCTAGTAAGGTTTACAATTCAGCAAATTAAACATCATCTTTTTCTGAAATCCAAATTGTAACAGACTAGAAGAATTACCTACATGCTAGAAGACAACATTCCTTTAAATTTTTGTGTAATATAGTTCTTGTTTAATTGCAGGAATGTCTTCATTCATCAAACTGTATTTAGCAAAATTTCCAACATAACTGGTCTTGCCATGACTGCTTTGCTAAATTCTAATTCAGGTGCTGTTTCTTACAGAATTTTTTAAACTATACCTCATGAAAGTGACAATTATATTAAATCACTGCAATTACTTTCTCTTTGGTGATAGTTTTATAATAAGTGTATATTATATAAAAGAAAGCTAAAGATATGCCATCTATATTTTGATGGAAGAATTGCAGGTTTACTGAATTACTGCTCTGTGTTTGAGTGAACAGTAATAATGGCAGAATGTTCCTTAACAGTTATATGTATAGTGAATCCACCTCATTAGAAAATGTTGACAAAAAAGGGAATTAGTCAAAAGTTTTGCTGGTTCACTAAACTGTACTATCAAGCAGACTGTCTCTGCTTTGGAACATGCATAAGAAGATACCAAAGAGTTTAAATCATGAATCAAGAAACTTTGGTTATTCTTTTTAATCCTAACAGAAAGCAACTGCATGGGCAAAGTCATATTTTCAAATCTTTCTTACAATGAACATACAGATGCTTGGAAAAGTCAGGCACTGCACATAAACGAAATGTGATATAATAAAATGCAAAGGGCTAGAAAGCACACTGATAGATATTATCATAGCACTATTCAGAAAATGATTGAAGAATGCAATGACCAAAACAGGATACAGAATAGCAATTTCTTCAACAGAAGAACTCATATTGCCTAAGGTAAATATGGATGTAGACAACAGCCCCTTTCTAGGTAAATGATTTATACTGTTAGTGAACCATTATACTACTGAACTTTTTGCAGTTTTTCTTACTCGTTGTCTTGTGACCTGATTTTTATAAGAGTTCATAAACTGGTAATAATTCAAGACATCTCAAAAGATAGGATTGAAATGGCAGCAACAGGAGCTCAACTTCAAAATCCCATTTGATGACTTGGGTAGAATCAAATTTTAAATCCAATGTGAAACCACCACTGAATAAAGCATTCAAAAATGAATACTGGAAACAGTTCACAGAAAAAAAATCTAACAAAATAAAATACACATAATATAAACAAGCATTGGTAATAAAAAATTAGTATCTACATCAAACAATATAAGATTAGTGGTCAGTGTTCAAAAAACATGCCTGAACATGGAAGAGTATAATTGAAATCAAGTAGAGAGTTTTATTACTGGAATAAATGTGCATCAGGTGAAACCTTAGGTTTAAATTAAAGATGATCCTTAAAAAAATCTTGTAATTTATGAATAAGAGCACTTTAAATTGCTATAATATTCTTGCCTTCTTATCACAATAAATATATAAAATATGTCTCCTTAGACTGCACTGTGTAATGTGAAGGCATCACATGGGCTGGCTGAAGTACAAGCGTAGGACAAGGGGAGGATTCCTCTCTACTTTGGAAGAAAGGAATTTCTACCTTGATCATTTAATTTCGCTGTAAAAAGACAGAGGCAAAAAAATTATTTACCAAAGCAATGACTGAAACAGCAAACTTCAACTTAATTCTTGTACCTGCAAATAAATCTGCCTAGGTAAGCCATGAAAGAAATACTGCAGCCTTAGAATTGTCACCAAACACCAAAGTGAAAGCCCATTCAGCTCCTGAATTCAGCTACAGAAAAAGCCCACTAGAATTTATAAAACATAAAAATAGACATTAGATCATTCTTTATACCTATGTCACCCAATATTCAGCCTGCAAAGGAAAGCAACAGTGCTGGCCTCAAGGACAGTGAGACCAGCACAAGACCAGTAGAAGCATGTAGTAGTACTTTGAAGGTCACATACTTCATTACCAAAACGTGCTGACTTTGTTTCGCATGTTCGTTCACCATCAATCCTCCTAAATTTACCTTCTCAAGTTGCATTTACAGCCCTTTAATTTTTACAGTTTGCATGCCCCCGATTTTGTTTTACGTGTCTCACGAAGTCTAACATCCCTAATTCTTGTTCTTCAGAAGGCAACAAATGGTCCTTCATTACCTATCCTCTTCTTATAATTTCACATCTTCCTTTCCTTTGGGACATGAGAAATTCTAAACTGCTCACCCAGTTGTTGTAGGGGTTTGACCATCCCTGTTACCCCTTCACCCTCTCGGTCTTCAGCGAGGTGACAAGGATCAAATTTTCACATGGAATCCAAGGGGTCACCAAGAATTCATACTGACGTAACAATGTTCCCTCTTTTGTACTCCACTCCTTTCCTAATTGCTCTTAAAGTTCAATTTGATTTTCTGAATATTATTCCACATTCTGTAATTAACATTGCAAGAATATAAATGTCAGAGAATAATAAAAAAAATTGATGGGGTTACTGAGAAAATGGTTGGAATGTAAATCACTGATGAGTAAATTCATCTTAAATCTCTTCCTAATAAAGCAAATATGATAATCATGTACCGAGCAGGACTTAAATACGTTAGAGTAAAAAAAGAATTGTTAATACTGCAAAAAAGTCTGGAATTCTATCAACTGATTAGGTCAAGATGATAAGCCTTAATTAAAAACTGCTTATGTAGCAAATAAAGATAAACTTCTCATTGCTGGAGAAAAGCAAAGTGAAGTCTTCCCATTGTTGCAATGTGTTCTCTGTTTTGCAGGTACTGAGCACATTCTAGAAATTTTTAAGCTGTAAACTAACTCAGTTTAGATGCTAGCAGATGACATAAAATCATATTCAAGCATGAAACATCAAGCAATGCTTTTTTTAAGATTAAAAGCTCTTCAGCATTCTTCTCAATAATCAGTTCCGTTGTCTCACCTCACCCACTGCCAATGACCAGTAAACCTACAATAATTCTACACATCCTAGATCTTTTCATCTGCATGATAAAACCTTCTAAAGAAATACTCTTTCACTATAGTTGAATAAACTTTAGTCATGTAATGAAAATAACTAGTTTATTTTTTTTAAATTAGAAATTATTCAATCTCGAATTTCTGTAAACTTTTCCAAAAATTTGAAGATGACACATATAAGTGACTGCTTACTCAAGTCAGACATTTCAAGACAATTCAAGTCAGAATTGGTTCTTATTTGAAATATGTGCGGCTGCCAGTACCTTAAAATAAGTATTTTTGTGGAAAGAATAAAAACACATATATATTAGAAGTGAGAGAAAAAGAAAGAGTGAGAGAGTCATTGGGAAAGCACTAGAGAACAGCTGTCCATAGAGATAAAATATAAAACAGATTTTTGTCTTGTAGAAAGAAATAGCAATGTGAGATTGAAGTGGCAGAGCACATGCCAGGGACACACCATGGCCCCTACCCAGAGGCCTCCAGACAGCTAAATCTCTTCTGAATAAATTTTTGATGGCATAATATCTATAATTTGTAATCTGAAACTTTAACAGGACTAGAAAACAGAAAGGGGAAAGGGACTGGGGAGTTGATCAGTGGGAATTAATTTGCTTCTGAAATACCTACATAGACACTGCAAGTGTGAAACAATATTCCATAACATGAGTAAATCTTCAAAAACTAGATGACACTGAGTTAGGTCTTTTCGCCACGTTTCTGCCAAGCTCCTAGTTACTCTTGCTTCTGCCTTCTAGATACTATTGCATTCCTTATAAGAATCAATCTGAGGGATGTATACTAAAGGAATGAGATATAAGCAGTAAGCACACATTTGTGTTCATTTGACCGAAGAAAAAAATTATAGAAGCTCAGTAGGCATCTAATCTGAACTGACATTCTGACAAGGAAATAGATTTTGTATTTAACTGAGATTTCTTGATACCATGCACCTCCTTTCCCTTAGAAATCAGGTCAATTCAAGTTTTAATACTTCCCTGGAACACAGGACAACACACCAGTGTCAGACATGACTGCCAGGTGAGCATAAAAACTGTTCTTTAAAGATGTACTGTTACATCTCATTCATCACAGTCATCACAGTGATAATTCATGTAGGTATGTTGCATCTCACCATGTAATTATTAACTTATTTATTATGTCTAATTTCTACATTTATTAACAGTTCTTTCAACTTCCTAGGGTCTAGGCTATTCACAGTCAAGGCCACACCATATCCTGTTATTTGAAAACATAACAGATCTGAATTGGCTTAAGTCTTTTGATACATGATTTCCTGGTCATTAAACACTAAAAGACCTCACAATTTATGCAAGAAACCTAGTAAGAGTCACAAAGGTTTGAAGAAATAGTTATTTTGAAAAGTAGGAGGAACAAGACTGCCCCTGTGCACAGTTATACCTGAAAATACAAGTTCAGAAAAATGATTTAGAAAAAGAATGGTAAGGGGGAAGTTTAAATAGTCTTAAACAATATTTTCAGACAACTTAGGCTTTCAAAGAAAAGTTTATGGCTATAATTATTGGTTATCTACAAACAAGTAAGAACAAAAAGTGGACGTAAGGTACCCAGGGTTTCCTTTCTTCTGAATAATAAAATTTAAAGAGGAAATATTCTCATATATGCAGAAAGTAAAAAAATGCAACTATTCGCAATTTTTAGAAATTTTCTTTTTCATTTGTATAGATAATGAAGAACTGCCATTAAATTCTGACATACCCCTTGAGATCCAACAGGGTAGTGTATTTTCTCCCCCTGCGATAAGCAGGGACATCTTCAGCCAGATCAGGTTGCTCAGAGCCCTGTCCAGCCCGTCCTTGAATGTTTACAGGGACAGGACATCTACCACCTCTCCAGGAAACCTGTTTGTGTGCTTCACTACTTGCATCATAAAAAATTTCTTCCTTATATCTAGTCTGAATGTGTTTGCATCAAATACACTTCTTGATGTTTGTAAACAGACTGGTCTATAACATTGTTGGATTGGGATACTTTACACTGAATTATTTATGAGAAGTAAGAAAAGACTGCTGAGAGGAATCAAGAATTCAAGTAAGTCCTGACCAATAATTGCAGAGAATTAGGAGATTTTTCTGACACACAGCAAGGTGCTGGGGAGAATGCCCAGACCTTAAGAGTACTGAGCCATTTTGTCACAACAACATACTGAGGAAAAAACAATTGAAAGTATTTCCTATGTCATCATAACCCAAACCCACAATTAATAGTGAAATATTTATTTTGACTGCCTCTCCACTGAAAGAAATCAAGAATATTACTATCATTTTATGGCTAGTATAAACACTTTTATCTACTAATAATAATTTAACCGAAGTATTTTTTATAATGTCTTGTAATTAGAATCATCTTTATGAGTCAAACTATGATAAATGTTCATTGTTATGACTGCCAGAAACACTTTAATATGTAATTTGTAATAGAACAGATAATAAAGTTCACTTCATGATATGCTGCAGAATCTGGAAAATCGCCAATAATCTCATTTAAGGGTAATGACACTGGAAGATCTACTTTGATCTGCACAAACTATTTATAACACAGATTTTAAACAGGTATTTTCACTTATTCTTTCTGCAAGCATCTGAAATGGTGGGTTTGCTGTTGTAGGAATAATATACGTACAGAGTTATCAGAAATCATTCTTTCCCTCCAGCACTTGAAGCGGCCTCCATGAGGAAGTTGCAGTAAGCCTTCCACAGAGCTGAGAAAAATGGTCCCTACAAAAAACATGCAAGATGTCTCGTCCTACATATTGATATTGTTAGAACTGTAAAGACAATGTGCAACTTTTCTGAAACCATGCAAAAAAAGTTAGATCTGCTTTTTCAAACTTTGTGCTTGAGGAAAAATTAGCATTAATTTATATAGCACCCTAAATGTATGTTTATCCTCTCCTTTCCAAGCGCATGTTTACACATATGAGAATTTACACATGTTCAGAATCTAAAATTTCATTTGAAAACTCTACAGATGTCAATCCCTGAAAGCTAAAGGTTCCTACAAAGATTTACAATTCAAAACTCAGTAATGTAGCCTAAACTATACATGTTTGAACACATGGGTAAATTGTGAGCATAACGAAGTGAATGTTAACCTCCGCAGCAGAAACATATCACTGTATTTTTTGCAGAGTTTTCATAAATCTGTCTGACAGATATTCAGAATTTCAAATGAAGTTAAGGTTGTTGTAGTCATGTTACATGCTTTTCCATAGAACATCCAGCCCATGAAAAAGAGCAGATGCTTCCCCTAATAAATATCTCACTGTGACAAAGAATATACTGCAAGTCTACATAATCTGTTTTATGCAAATGCTAATGGCTGTGTATGGTGATGTAGGGTAGTACAATAACTGGTTCAATAAACGATTCTTAGTTTAGCAGGACAAAATACAATTACAAACTAGAAAGTAATTTCCAGGTTAAATATCTTCCCATTTTTTACACTGTTTTCACGAACAGCATTTAACAACAAAAAAAAAAGACTTCTTTGAATATCAAGCTATAGGAAAATGCCTGTTTAAAAGAAAGCCTATTATATTAAAAAGATAAAATGAGCTGAAACCTCAGCTCCATGGAAACAATCCTTCTCTGCAAGTTATTTATTTTCCAATGCCTATTTTTTTAAACACATACAGAGTTAGCTCAATACATGGGGCAAATTTTTGTAAATTAGAAAAATCAGGATTAAAAAAAAGAATAGATTATCATGCATTACTTTGATAATAAAGCCACTAATTAATCTTTGTCAAAATATCCAGATATCCTTTTATCACTAGAACTTCATATATGAAGGAGGGCTCTTACAAACATTTCTTTTCATACAACACCATCTTTAATAAAAGATAAAAAAACTCATTGGAAAGTGAGAAGTTTATGCCAGAAGATATCTCAGAAGGTGAATGAAGAGGCTCAGAAGAGTTTCCCAGTTTCAAGGGTGACAGCTTCAAAGTTCAAAACACACAGAACAACAGACGCTTGGTCCAACTTTTAAACAAGTTTTGTCTCCTATTCTTCTAAAACTTACCAGTCTTAGGTTTCCAGTAGAAGCAGCAAACATGAAGTAAAAATAAACCCTCATATTATAAAAGCCCAAATCATAGAAAATATTAGATATCAAGAAACACTGAAGTGGAGGCAGTGCTTAGTAGACACCAAGTGCAGAAAAAACCTGACATGCTACTCTCTGTTAATTGGACTGAAATTTTCTCACATTTTGTAACTCCCTTCCTATAAATTACTGGACCACTAAATGAAAAATACATAGGTTGCTACTGAGGGGAGACAGGAATAGTGGTAAGCAGATCTGGAAACAAAACACTTTGTGAACAGTAATTTTCACTATTAACATAAAGCAGGAAAGAACCCTAGAACTGCAAAACTGACTTGATTGGAGGGCAGATAACATAATTAAAATGAGAAGTTATTATAGCCATTTTCTTTTAAAAGAAAGCTTTACCACCAAAGTGTGTTAATCCATTATCTGCTACAAATATTCTGTGCATTTTTAGAAAATATTCTGTATCTGCCCATGCATCTTGTTCTGGGGTCATGTACATACTACTTGATGCCATACGCTATGGATTTAATAGAAGCTACACATAAACTTTTGCTCCCATGTTTAAAAGTTTTCTAGTTTGATACTGAAGAAATATAAATTTAATTACGTTTGGTATAAAGGTTATTATTGCAACAGTCAAACCCGAGATCTTCATAAAAGAAATCCCTCCTACACATGCTCCTACAATAAAACAGGATGAACAAGAAAATGTTTTTCCAAATATGAAAGTTATTGAAAGTCATGTTATCAAAAATGAACAACTTTGTTGTGAATCATTCCTTTATCTGGTACAGAGCTGAAGAGAAAATGAGATACAAAATCAAGAATATTAGGAAATTGTTGTTTAAAGGTCCCAGAATGCATGCAAAATTTGTAAAAGTTAGTACCTTCTAATTAAAAAGGACCAAATAACCCTTTTCTACAGTAAGCATAGTATTTCAGTAATGTGAAACTGAACCTAATAGTAAGAAGCAATCAGAGGGAAAGTAAATTGATGTTGTAAGTTAGAATCAGTAATTTAAAACTGTAAAATCAATAATTCCATTACAACAGGAGAAATATGTACAAAGTAGTAGACAAATGTTAATACAATATTGTCCACATCTCTGTGAAGAATTTCCTCCTTAAGTCTAGTCAAAATCTTCCCCTTTCCAATTTATAGCCATTCCCCTTGTCCTATCACTACAAGCCTTTATAAAATTCCCTCCCCAGCTTTCCTGTAGCCCTTTCAGGTACTGAAAGATCACTATAAGATCACCTCAGAGCCTTCTCTTCTCCAGGCTGAACAACCCCAGCTCTGTCAGCCTGCCCTAGTATGGGAGGTGCTCCAGCCCTCTGATCATCTCTCTGTCCCTCCTTTGGACCCATTCCAACAGCTCCATATCCTTCTTATGTTGAGGATTCCAGAACTGGCCACAATACTCCAGATGAGGTCTCACAAGAGAGGAACAGAGGGGCAGAATCACCTCCCTTGACCTGCTGGCCATGTTTAATTTGATGCAGCCCAGGATATGGTTGGCCTTCTGGGCTGTGAGCAGGTATTGCTGGCTGATCTCGAGCTTCTAACCACTGAGCACCAACCACCCCCCCATATGAGCAATGCCATGTATAAATTTTAAAAATTTGTAAAGCAACATTAATTCTACTTCATTACCTAATAACTAAAATCAAGTTCTGTTAAAGTCAATTAGCTAAGACTGAAATATAAGGACAATATATCAGTGTAGTTACCTAATTCACTACTTATTACTGAAGGAGAAACATTCAGCTAACAAGCACACTACTTCCTCATGGTTCTTTAAATGAGGAATCCCATGCTTCTGTGTCAAAGCTCTACTGCTCTAATTGTTACCATAATGATTTCTATGGTATGATAATCTACTTACTATTACACATACTCAGCCTTAGTTATTGCATAATGGAAACTGAGAATGTGGAGACTATATAAAATGAAGTGAATAAGGATTATAAGGGAACCAATGTCACATTTTCAATGAAATTTGAGCTTAGAACTTTCTACAGGTTCATTAACACAGAATCATATGTCTATTTGCCCAAAACTGAGGAATCTTGCCCCAGATTTGCAGTCGCACTGGCTGTATGTAACACTTCTATTACAGATATTTTCTATTAAAGCTGTGGGACACTTCATCATATGTGAGTAAATTACTATGTCAATTTTTCAAACAAAGATGGTAAAAAGTACACAACATTCTTTGTCTACTGATTCTGTCACTCTAGGTTCTGATTCAACTAATTTCTTATATTTCAGCAAATGAGAAACAACTTCAAATAGCAATGCGAATGCTTTCAGGTAACATACATTCAAGTAATTTGTAAACTCAAGGTCCTTTCATAATTTCATTATGAGGAAACATAGTTGGTCAGAAAAAGAAACGTTCTACTCAGAAAGCCTGTGTACCATGTGGAATCACCTGCAGCCAGACAACAGGAAACACTTGGCAGTGGATTTTCCCTTCTGGGTTGAAAATGAGATTCTAGGCACTTAAAATCCAAACCGTGGAGTGTCTGCAGCTCTTCTTTGGTGATACAGTCCTCATTGGAAATCATTGTCCTCAGAGAAAAATATGTTAATATAGCTATCCTTAAGAGGTAGCTCAAAAATCATTCTAGCACTTTAAAACAGAACATTATTACATTCAAAAGAAACAAACAAACAACAAAAAAATAGGATACACTCAATCTGTCTAGTTTTGAAGTGAACAGAAAGGTGTGAAGGAAGGCATTCTGCTTTGTCAGCTGTCTACCCTCTGTAAGTGCCCTGTTGTTTAATTTACACACAAGTTCAGCTCAAAAGCTAGGCATGTAGTCAAACATATCTCTCTATTTCATGTCTCATGCTGGCTGGTTTCCAGTAACTTCTTGTTCAATATAAGAGAGTTATCAATTGAACATCTTCAGAGATATCCACTTTTTCTCACTGATCCAGTGAGCACAAGCAACTGTGGGAAACTGATAGGTTTCAGAATTAACTTTGTGCTGACAATATTTATTCATCACAAAGCAAAACCAGTAATTCTATAAACCATATCTGAATATGGCAGAATTTAGGCACCTGTCTAAATTAGATTACAACAGTTTACTCAAAAATCTTTATACGTATATAGAACTTTATCTGGTAAACGTAAAGGCTGTCTAGGGAAGAAATTAGTGGGTCATAAGTACTTAGACAATTAGGTAGGTTTGAACACCATCTGCAAGTTACAGACTTGATTTTGCTAAATTCAAAATTATGCAGAAATAAACAGGACTTAACTTTGTATAAAGATTTTATTTTCTCTCTTCTTTTTCACAATATAAGATGTTGTGAATCAAAAATTAGGAAGCTATAAAATTACAGCACCCCAAAAATAATATACTCAACTTCATACTGTCAGTTTTTTAATTTACCTCAATGTCTTCACATTTACATCTTTTATGTTGGAAAACTCTGCAAAATGCCTGGTGGACTGTTCCGCTTACACAGAGACATTTATAATATATATTTCAAAAAGCTATCTCCTTCTTTTTCCAAATTAACACAACTATTCCCTATATTATTAGTAGTATTGCTGCTATTTCTATTTATTATTGTAAGATTTTACGGATCGGGACAGCTTATTGGTTCTGCAAAGTGAACTGAGCATTTGCATAATACAGCAATACAAATTATTAACACCATTCTCGGCAGAAAAATATAAACCATGACAGTACCCATTTACTAGCTGCACTGCATTTCTGAGAGGCCTTAAAGTGAAAAGATGTATTCGACTGGAATTGGCAGGTGATACTTTATATCAATAAACAAATCCAAAATACCTCATCATGAAAACATGCAAGGTAGTGTTATACTATTCCTTTTGATATCTCAAATATGGACCCTCTTTAACTTCAGCTTTGTTTTATTTGACTTCAAATTCTTGAATTCATCTGAATTATGAAGTATTAACAGTGGAAAAATCATAATAATCAGTTTCAGATTTTAAGAAACTCAGCTGTAGACTGAGTTTGGATTTTTGTGAACACAAAAGTATCTCCTGATAAAGTTCTGTATGTATAGAAGCCTAAACATGATTAAGAACATTAATGCTTATGATTAAGTAGGCTTAAGCAATTTGTTGAATCAGGGTTTATCTCATTTTCAATCTCAGTATAATGGGTAGTGGCAATTAAAGATTTTAGTGAAATACAGCAGCCAGACATTAAACCCAAGGCAGACAATTTCTTTTGTACAGCAAGAGAAGATTCAGAGGTACAAAGGTTCTTTTTAAACACTCAGTTGTCAGCCAAGTCTTTTCTTCAGAAAGAAATCAGATTCTATCAATTTTACAGACTTCTCAAGGGATTTGCTCTATGAAGCCATGAGCTTCTCTACTACTAAAAACTGAAGTTGAAGAAATAAAACCAACCTCAAAAGCCTGCAGTATTAGCTTTCAGTTGTTCTCAAATACATTTGTACGACTGTCAAAAAAAAACCAAACACAAAAAACCCAAGCCAAAAAAAAAAGTTGACAGGCTAGAAAGTCCAAAAATATCAAGTGCCTTTAAGCAGCACCTATAGAACCGCAAACTGACCATAGCACAACTTAGTGGCTAATCTGTTTCCTAAATCCATGTAGTAATCACAGTGCCGAGGTATTACCTCCTAACTGATCTCTTACCTCCACTTACCTCAAATACAAGCCTTTTTGTCCATAAACCCTTTCCTCCTGCTACTGTAATAGAAACAACAAAGTATCTACAATGTCTTTTTTTTCTCCAAAAATTTAATACTCAACAGTAAATCAAATTTGGTCAGACTTCTACATACCGCTTTAATATTTCTGCTATGAAGCAGCTGAAGTTCAGATGTGAAGTTTTTAATACAAAGCTGAGCTTCATTCATTTATAAAAATATTTACTATTCTTTTGTGCCATCCATTCACTATACAATTCAAATACATCTTTTTTTCCCATTTTCCCATAGTTTGTCAGGCAGTACTGAAAGCAAAAACATTCCCGGCAAGTATGTCTTCTGTTTACCACTAAACAGCAAACCACAAACCAACAAAATGTAACATACTTATGCTATTTAAGATCTTCCCAGTTGTTCAAAGTGCCATATTTCATCCAGGAACATGACATTGTTTGAGTCAACATTAATTTCTACGTTGATTTAAATATCTTTAGTAGCAATTAAAGCCCATCTTGAAAACCAGCGTAGGCATCAATACCCCAGATGATTTCTAACATATATAAACCATTTCAGTATCATTTCACATCTCACTTCTTTCTCTGTCTCATCTCACTTAATTTTGCTGTTTCATGATCATAGACAATACAGACCAGCAGTGCCCTGATTTGCACAGTGCCAGACATGCACATCCGTACCTTCACATATTGTAATTTAGAGATAAAACATACAGTCCTAATTTTTTAAAGAAATTAGCTCATCTGAGGTTAAATATCTAGAATTTTCATATAACCATAGAATGCAGATGCTTATATATAATCATATGAAAGAGATCTCTGGAAGACATCTCATCCAAACTTTCACTCAAAGCAGAGGTAACTTAAGCATTAGGTTGCTCTGGGTCTTGTTCAGTCGATTCTGAAAGTACCCAAGGATAAATAGATGATAACACCTCTGGTTACACTAGATACCTAAATAGTGCGGTCTAGATTGTACAATTAGTACAATAAAAATGCATTTGCCTCAAGATATCTGAAGTCATAAGCAACTGGAAATTTACATTGGAAATTAAGAAGCTCCATACTAGATACAAGAACAAAATGCTCAGTTTCATTCCTTAAAACACAATCAGAAAATGTAGCATGGCACTAAAATAAGCCACATTTTTTTCAATATACTTATTTCCCATCACTGTTCAGCAGGGTATAATCCACACCTGCTGATTCTTTCTAGGCAGAACACATATTGCACTTTTCAGTAGCTGCTTCAGTGTGTGGGTGGTGTGTTCCTGAAATTACCAGTAAAATTTCAGCTTACTGCGGAAGAGTCAACACTGCAAACCAAGAGTTTAAAAGGAATATTTTTTAAATCAGTAATATAGCTTTCACTGTCAACCCCATTAAACATTTAATCTACTAAATTCAGAAGATAGAAAAAAAAATAATAATATTTTTCATTGAGTTTAGATACAATCTTACTGTGGCTACTCACATTACAGATACACTATGTGCCACAGTTTTACTGGCTAATGGTGGTCTTCTCTGGAAAGTAATTGTCTGTACCCTAGCTATACCATCACCTATCAACTTAGTACATCACAAAACAAGATAATATGTTTTCTCTCCTGTAACATATAAATTAGACAATACCACAAGGCTTTCTCTTTCTAATTTTGGTCAACTTCAGTGCCGTATATTATTAACCAAATTTGTTTCTTTACCAGCCTAATTTGAAGTGCATTTCTTCTGGATATACTGAGAGGTAAAGTTGTTCGTAAAGTGAAGGGTGACACTATTTCTTGGGTCCAAGTTGTCAAAATCCTTTAGCCAATCACGTTTAGTTACAAATATTCTCTTTGGTTTTACCTTTTCTTAACAAAGAGCAAAGAAGAAATACACCATCTTTTATACTCCCTCCTCTGCATCTCAGCAGTTCAATAAGTTATTATAGTATAACACTTGCACTGAGCTTAAAATCTAAGATTTTTAGAGGTAACTGAAAATTGGAGTTCAAATTTGAAGAATATGTTAAAATTAAAATAAATAATACCCAATAAAATTCCTAAAATTTGCCTGAAAAAGACAACATAGATTCATGCTGTCTCTCTCCAGTGAGTATCAGTACAGGGATTTTTTAGAAATAGACTTGATCTCTATGTGAAAACTGAGTTAGCTCCGTCCTTGATTTCCTCATTTGTTTCTCATGTATCCAGAACTGTCTTTGCAACTGTAAACATAATTGCAGCATAATAATTTTCATGTCAGGCTTTCTATAGAATAACCTTAACCCAATTCTACAATACAAAAATCTTTAACATTAAAAATTGCTTTTTAAAATTATGTAAAAAGAACTACAGACATGATGATCTTCTGGAAGCCAGATACGTAATACAGAACCGTATTAACTGATGCATCAAACTCCAAACTCTAAACATCCCTATCACAGCCTATAGTGATAAAAAAAAACATGTGGAGAGTTTATCTCCTAAAACTGTTGTTCAGAGTCTGCTTTCTCTTCCCTTCCTCTAAATAAAAGACATTTGGGGGGGCAAATTTCTCTTCCATGGGAGAAACTGCGACAAAGTTGCTAGAGTTGCTACCTCTGTGAATCCTGGAGTTGTACAAGCAGAAAATTGATCAGTCTTACAAGTAAATGTGAAGGTCTCCCAGCAGTTCATTGCTTGTAAAAAGACGAAAATCTGACATTAAGTTACACATGAAAAGAAAAACCAAACAAAAAAATAACCATGAATGAAAACTAGTGTGTTTCCTATATTAGGAGTATGCTGCTTTATTCTAAAGAAAATGTGAGCATATATGTACAAGGTTGGACACAAAAAACCCAAGACTGTGCCTGTAACTCCTTTATATAACAAATTAAGAAAATCAACCACCTTTGGCACAGGTCCCTTCTGAGTTGACACACAGCTGCATACAATGCTGCTAATGTTTAAAACAATACGACAGATCATTTTCTGAAAGGCTGTTGAGGATTTCTGTCATTTTTGCTTTCACATCTTCTACCAACAAAAAATGGGTTTCTTCAATCCTTAGGACAACTTCACTTTAAGCCAGTCAATAGTTGAAACATTTCCACTGCAGATTTCTTCAGTTTCGGAAGAAACTTGATGTTAACTTGCTGTTCACTCTTGCACACCAACATTTTCCAACCAAGGGTAAGAAATTATCTGTATTTGAACATGCATTCACACATACTGAGTGAAGTGATTGAGTCGAGCCTTCTGTCACTGTGACAGGTTAGAACATGTTCTATAATACTTTCTCTCCTCTCCCAATCCTGGTTCCCAAGCTACGGGTTTAGTCTTGTATTTTTTGTGTCAGACCTCACATATTTTATGAAGTGTATCAGTACCAACAAATATATTAGGAGCTGAATAGTAAATTAACCTACACTGTAGAATAGAAGATTAAAGACCAAGAAATAATTCCATTACTGTACACTTACTTATCATATTCCTTACTCTTTCCTTACCTTGGGACCTTTAACCAATTGATAAAGCAAACAAATGCCCTTGCCAAATTAATCTCTGTTCAAATGACTTTCTACTGCTTGAACAAAACCTGTGTTTGGACAAAATTGTCATAGGCATATACATAAACATATACAACCACATAGCAAGGACGTTTTGCCAAAAAAATAAAGGCATTAATTCTTATTCAATGTAAATTTATTGTACTCGCCTTTGAGAGGACAGAAACATAACTCCATGCACTGACTAGCCAAAGGCAAAGTGGAATAGTAAAGTGTCTGAACCAAAGAAAGAGAACAGTGACAAAGAGACTGGCATGGAGAAGACACACATTGAAAAGGAGAAGACTGGGATGGGAAGCTCCTTAAAACCTGGAGTGGAATGAAAAATCATTTGAAGGTTGGATGTCAGAGGTTAGCCTCCCACTGCAACCAGTACAGTCTTACAGTCTGGCTCTGTGGCCAGAAGTCTCAGTTCTGTAGCCAAGGTAAATCAGTCACTGCTCTGAAGCCCCTGTACCTACATCTTCAGTGCTATCATTATCTTTTTTGTGATTCCTTCAAGACAAACATAAACAAAGCTGTAGTGTCAACACAGTTACGTGTAGAACTCTGTCCTGGCAACCTGTGCTTCTTTGGAAATTCTTATAACTATCAATACACTTATGAAATTGATTATGCTATTTCTACCTCTAAAATTTCCCATTCTCTATTTAGCCTAAATATCAGTCTCTTGAGTAATTCCTCATTTAAGATGGTCAATAATAGTGACACTACAATACTTCCAGCTTTGTTTATCATTTGCAGGCATCACCCAAAAGTATTTTTAAGGATTGTATTTGTTTTCTTTCCAATACTTACCTACGGCATAGCAAAATTTCTCCAACTAAATATTATACTTTGCCACAATTTTCCTATTTTTGTGGTACTCTGAGAAAAATTCTGTATGAAATATTATATTCTTATATTCCAGCTCTGGGACAGGAATAATGTTAATTTGTATTATATTTTCACGATGGCCAGGAATACAACTATTACATTAAAGCATTAAAATCCCTGGCAGTTACTGTAGGAAGAGTTTATAAGAACTGGAGATCCATGGAAGAGGGTCTAGCACGATCACACCATTTATAAAAGCTTTGTCTCAGTCTAGCAGACATGTCACTGCAGAGTGAAGCTTGCAATGCCAGAACTTGAGACTGCTGCAGAAGTGCTTTGGGGGTTCTACATCTTTGAAAGTTTTTGAAATTGTTTATACGGTGCTGGTATTTAAGATAATTAGAAATTCTGGAATCTGTATAAGATAGATATACAGGTGGGAAAAAAAGGTTTTTCTTCCGTACTGATGGGCAGTCAGAAAATATAGAATCTAGAATTTCCTAAAATAGTTTTTTTCAGACATAAAAAAACTCATTTGTAGAAGTCAACATTTTTCACAAAAATGCGCATCAGTTTTACCAAGGATGGATTCCTGCCCCAAAAGAAAGACTAGTTTCAGAAAAAGGAAATAGCCCCACATTAACCACAGCTCATAACCTACAAATGTAATTCAGTCTCTCCAAAAATAAGAAGGGGCATGTAAATTTCAGTCCCCTGAAATCCAGCTGCGTATCCTTGAATTCTGGTGCTTTTAAAAAATTATTTTGGAGGTGCAGGAAGCTGGTTATTAGCTCCATTCTCATCTAGAATTGGGCACCTTCTAAAACCCTGAAATTTTTACAAGACAAAAAGTTTTCCACCAAGTTCCTCGAGGATTTCACCAATTTTGAGACTGTAAAAGGGAGATGTTTATTTTCAGAATAACTGTATTACTGTTAGGTTAGTTTTTCAATGATACCTTCAGAGCAATTTACACAGAACTTTTCATAACAGTCCTTTCTGAAGAGACACAACACAGCACTGTACAGACAGAAATGACATACTGCATATAAGTGGCATATATGTTCCTCATAGGGAAGTTTCACAATAATTAACCATATGGGATGCATATTTAAGTGAGGAAAGTTCTATTTAAGAAATATTTTTTGAAACAAATTCTTAAAAATGAGAGATTAGTAACTATAGCTCTCCTAATGTAAATCAGGATAATTCGAACAGCTCTGCACCTTGCCAAATAGATGTCTAAGATGATAGATAGTATGAACTAGAAAACAGCTACTGAAAGGGGAAAGGAATATAAAAGCTCCTTATTAAAAGAAAGGGCACTCCTCATTGTTATTCAAGCATGTTAGTTGCCACATCCTGTTTCCACTGACTGCAGTGGAAGCTTTAGCATTGACTTCAAACAGGTGCAAGGCCCATGAAACTAAAGGAAATAAAACCTACAGTCACGGTATGAAAGAAACAGTGTACCCAGTGTGATGAGACAGGATATGTAACTCCAATCTGGTACACAAGAATCTGACAAAGCTATTTAAATGCAGTGTCAAGTAAGGATGCAACTCAAAAAATCAGACATTTACCATCAGAAATTTGGCTGGCCTCTATTCAGTGCTGCAAGTAAAGCACAGGGAAAAAAGTTACAGAAATTAGAGTGCTAAACTAGAGTCGGGGGAGAGAACAAGGGAGACCCAGATGCAGCAATAAACATCATCCTGTTCTGCATCAATACAGTATCACTTGTTCAGGACACAGCTGTTGGTCTGCCTTGGAGGATACTGCAGGCTGGTATGGTCTGAGAATTGTTGAGACTTAGAGCCAAGTATATTTCTCATTTTATTTATTCTCCTCGGAATACATTCTTTCTCATGAGCTTTTGAAAATGTTTGGGGACCTTGATTTTTACCTTACATAATCTTCAAAGAGAAGTCTTATGCTATATTCTTACATCAGTTGAGTTATGCACGATGTCCTCATTTAATTCTTTAAAGACAGTAGCTGAGATGATATTACATTAATTGGAAAATGTCAAAAATACAGTACTTATCCCAAAGGAAACTATGTGACTTCAAAATTTCTTTCCAGATTGAATCAGAAGAGAAAGCTATGCAACATAAAAACTATCTGTCTAAAATGGGGGTAATAAACATTAAACAGTTTCCATATTAAATTCATCCAGACCGGTATTGCACCAAGATGATGAAAACTTGACATTTAACTTGAAAACCTGATTTTGTGGTTAAAATGAAGACTGATGGTAACAATTACAAAAGGAATAAGGTAAGACTAGAAATTACTGTACGAGGTAAGACAGAGAAGAGATTAAGTAGTTATTCTTTAGTTAATGTTTTATGATTAAAAGTAAACATATACCTGTGCAAGCATGGGAAATCCAAGGTTCCTGCATCCATTACAAGGTGTCAAAGCCTCCCATAAACCTGAAGGACCACAAGTATTTTCACCTGCATCATCATCATCTTCCTCTCTTGGTGATAAACACGTTGAAGAAGGCCTCTGTATATAAAGAAAAATTACACAATGATATACTGTAAGGAAACCTTTTCTTTATGAAAATAATTTAAAACTTTCCCAATTATGAATTCCAAAAAATAAACTGCTACTTTAACACAAAGTAACTATTCAACTAACAAGCTGCTGTATGAAAATCCACTTTCTAAGAGAGCTGCATATTGTCCTATCTGCAATGATACTTTAAATACGAGTGAACATAATAAAATATATTAAAAATAGGTCTTTATTTTCTTCATTTTCTTCTTAGCTTTACTTAAAAGTTTGCTTTAACATCTTTTATCATCCCACATACAATAAAAAGTAATACGAAAAAAAATACTATCCTCAAGAGGGAAATAATATAAACTAAGGGTATCTTGCTTTGGTAGTCATCTGCTGCGTTCAGAAAAGTACAGATTTATTAAATAATTTACCTGAATCAGTCCAAGATGTTTGCAGAAAGCAGATAAATTCAATCAAAATATGAGGTTTTAATTTTTATGTTCTATTTCCCAACAATAAACATTTTAGCTTATTTTGTAAGCAAAAATTGAATTTAATGTTGACCCGTCTTTTTATTTTTCACCAGCTAGAGGTGAAAGATACGGGGAAAAGTCATTCAGTTGTGTGCATTGAGGTTTCTGTATTGGTGTCATTGACAAGGGAACAATGGTGATTTTTGTGTAAACAAGTATCCTAAGTTTTTATGACAGCCATAAAAAAGGAAGAGATACAATGATTTATAATAATGTTATATTTAATAAATAAAATCATATTATATTTATGTTGTTTTCCTATGCAGGACAGTCTACCACAACTGATCAAATAACAGTGGCAACTTTTATTGATTTCAGGAGGAGAAGGAGAGTTAAAACAGTACCTAACAATTTTTTAAATCTCGTTTAAATAACCTGAAATTTTACTCACATCTTAATTCTTTGTTCATATTTAAATTGGAAGATGTAATAGCTTTTCTAGCCTGCTTGACTTTTTTTGTGCAGCCTACCTATAAAGCTCATATAATTTTTTTTTAAAATCCACTTAACTGCAGATTATTTTAGTCAATAGAATAAAGATGTTTGGAATCTGCTGCAAGAAAGGGAAAGCAGAAGTGAAGGAAAAGTAGGGAGCAAAAGAAGTGAAGAAACAACAGCAGTTCTGAAGATGAACACAAGTTGATGGAAACCATAAGGGAAGCAAAGGCACCGCACAGACAGGTACTAAATCAAATGGTGTAACATCTAAGGACCATTTAACCTCGGACTGTTCTGCTAACTTCTTATACACAGATGTGGTTGGTGCATCATTAACTTAAGCATAAAAATGAGTTTCTAAATTCTAATTTCGGCTCACTTGCCAAAGATGAGAAATACAATATATCCATCACCACTAGTCTGATCCCCCCTCAGTTAAAAAATGGTTGTTCCCTTGTTGCAGACTTCATGAATCTAGACATACTATCTAGAGTTAGGTGGATTTGTTTTCCTTTTTATTTTAAAAGTCAATTTCTAAAACATTCTTAGCATGATATTTCATGAGGTTATTTTGACAGTCAAGTGGTACCACAGAATGTGTTGCCATAGCAACCAATATTCTTACCCAGATTATTAAAAGGATTGGCTTAACTCTGCAGGGTGTGGGTTGTGAAGGACTATTACCGCCATGAATTTGCATAGACAAAGAAATCGGACTACAGGTCTTTCCTTTCTATTTATGATGCCGTCTTCCATAGTGGTTGCCCCATGTTTGTATTTTAAATCTCAGAATTGTTGTACCAGAGAACAATGTGCTTCTTGCCCTCTGGAGCAAAAAGCAAAGAACTGCAGCAGTGCTGGGTACAGGAAAGCAGGTAACACATTAGCTGAGTGACCTTAAAAGCCAGTGTATGGAGATGAAGACAGAAGTCACCAAAAAAAAAAAGTACAGTCAATGCACCTTCTAAAGGTAAAAAATACACACACATAATATCAGAAAGAATTTTTTAACACAACTAAAGGAAGTTGAATAATGAAATTCAAAGCATTTGAATCATTCAATGGAGAACATGTAAGTATTTAGCCATTACAGGAACTGAGCAGAAAAAAAAAAACAAACAAAGGAAATGTTGATGAACAGTAGAAAAATACACAAGCAGAATGAGACACAGTTGAATTATTTCCAATAGATTTATTTTAAATAAATAGCCTGAATAAAGTGGGGATCACAGAAATTTATATTAATGCTATCAACATGAAGGAGAAGTGGGGCACATTACACAGGCAGATCTCCTGATCATTCAAAACACAACCAATCAATGTCAGAGTTCATTAGATGCACTATTGGAACAAAATGACTAGTACCCTTATGCAACCAGACACTCCAGGTATGAATTACATGATGCAGGCTAATTTAAAGACTACTGCAGAGAGGAGTTGGCTTTTTTTTAATACTTAATGACTGATTCCTGTCTTCTTGCCCAGATTTCTGCTACTGATAAAGTATTAAAAAAGAAGCATTAGGAAAAATGCACGTGAAGGGTCAATAAACAGTTATTTCCATCACCTTTCTCATCCACCCCTGCTGCCAGAAGCCCTGTTCTCCCCAGGCAACAGGTGCAAAGTTAAAAGTAGGAGTTGCTGCAGGGAGATGCATTTGCAAAGAGGAATGAAGGAGTTGCATGAGAAAAAGGGGAGTCAGAAGTCCCCTGAATAGAGCAGACTAGGTTTGCATTCCCTCGGGAGAGGGATGCACCTGGAGGAGGTAGGAGGGATACAGAAAGATCTACAGTCAATCCACAGTCTTCAGGCACATAAGCCCATAAAACTTCCAATCCAGACCATCTAGTTTCCTGCTATTCTCTCATCATCTTCATTCCTTTCCCAGAACACCCTCATTTTTCTGTTCATTGTATAATTTAATTTTGCCTCCTCGGAGATCTCCTGGATGTGAAAATCTAATTTTGTGTGTGCTGCTGGGAAGCCTTGTAATAGCCCTGTGGAGAGAGTTTTAGGGAAAGAAGAGGGAGAGAGGGAGAGAGGGAGAGAGGGAGAGAGGGAGAGAGGGAG
>WAAB01018490.1:583563-645840 GCA_013389865.1 Piaya cayana | reverse complement strand
GAGATGCATTTGCAAAGAGGAATGAAGGAGTTGCATGAGAAAAAGGGGAGTCAGAAGTCCCCTGAATAGAGCAGACTAGGTTTGCATTCCCTCGGGAGAGGGATGCACCTGGAGGAGGTAGGAGGGATACAGAAAGATCTACAGTCAATCCACAGTCTTCAGGCACATAAGCCCATAAAACTTCCAATCCAGACCATCTAGTTTCCTGCTATTCTCTCATCATCTTCATTCCTTTCCCAGAACACCCTCATTTTTCTGTTCATTGTATAATTTAATTTTGCCTCCTCGGAGATCTCCTGGATGTGAAAATCTAATTTTGTGTGTGCTGCTGGGAAGCCTTGTAATAGCCCTGTGGAGAGAGCTTTACGGAAGCCTTGTAATAGCCCTGTGGAGAGAGTTTTAGGGAAAGGAGAGGGAGAGAGGGAGAGAGGGAGAGAGGGAGAGAGGGAGAGAGGGAGAGAGGGAGAGAGGGAGAGAGGGAGAGAGGGAGAGAGGGAGAGAGGGAGAGAGGGAGAGAGGGAGAGAGGGAGAGAGGGAGAGAGGGAGAGAGGGAGAGAGGGAGAGAGGGAGAGAGGGAGAGAGGGAGAGAGGGAGAGGAAAATTTCTGTCACCTAAAGAAAAACAGACACAATTGAGAACCTTTTATTCATGCCTGTTTTGACTCCAAAAAGAAAAACTAAATGTAGTTAGAAAATGCCACTTAGATCATAGTTGCTCAATTAATTGAATTTGACATTATGAAATGGTGAAGTCAACATAAACTGTAATAACAAGCTTCAAAGAAGCCAACTCTGCCTAAGCTAGAACAGGCATGAGTATAAGCATAATATATCCTCAAATAGCAGACATCTTTGAAAAATATTATATATAAAATATAAAAATATAAAAACAGGGAGGAAAACCACAAGACATTGATACAGAAGAGAAGATTAATTTAAGTTCTGGTTTTAACTGGAACACCATATTGTTTATAGCAATAAGAGACTAATAATTTTTCCATAAGTAAAAAAGAGAGGATGATATAAGCAGTAAAGGAGTAGTAAGATCTAGCACAAGGACATTTAATCATTACAATTAGTGGCAAATTCTCTTCAGACTGACATATCACTTCTAATTTTCATATCTGATGAAAATTTTGATTATGCCTTTGAAAATTTAGGTATGGAAGCCTTCCATTCCTGTCTCCATCCACACAAAAGGCAAAATTTGCCTAGTAGGATATGTTAGACTGAAGAATACTTTATTCTGTAAACAGGCTACTTGTTCTCTCAGTACATGTATGTCCATCAGATAGGTTATCACAATAACTTGACACCTCTCTCCTGATCTAAGAAAGTAAAATAATATTTAATAACAGAAAGAACGATGAGCATGGATAAAGGGAAAAAAGAAAGAGCCTGTCCCACACTTAAAAGTAGAACAAGGAAACAAAAAAAGCCTCTTTAATCTTAATTATGAGCTACTAGGCTCACAGTTCTAAAACCTTAATGGCATATATAAAACATATGTAAGGTTTTGGCTTTCTTTTTTGCAGATGTCAATGATTTCCTGACTACCATATGACCTCATTATCTAGACAAATTTTCTCTATGAATACAGTAAGTCATACAAAACCTCTTATTTCCTTTTATTCACTCTTTTTCTCAGTTTTTAATGAAAACTGGTCCACCTTTTTGCCTTGACATTTTTAAGCAGCTATTTCTAGCTAAAATGTGATTTAGTTCCCTCATTTCAGGATACAGAGTTTCCTGTAGTAGTCCAGTGAAATCTAAAACCAAACATTAAAAAAAAAAATCTTTCTTTACTTCTTATATCTCTGTTTTTGCATAATTATCACCCATTTGCAGAAGTATTGTAAATATCCTTGCAAATCCAGTAGAGAACAATAGCATCAGTGAAATTGTAAAAGATACAGAATGACAGGAACTTTAATGTTGGTTATTGCATCATAGTTCGGGATACTAATGTCAGCTATTTATCTTGCAGCATATCACATATTAAGAAAATAAGCTTTCTGAAATGGAGTAGGAAAGACAAAGTCTGGAAGGCAAACTCCCACTGATTATGGAAGGTAGAAAGCAACCAGACATTTGATAAGCTAAATGTTACCACTCAGTCTGGAACAATGAAGTCTGTAGGAGGTTTCTTCTGAAGAAACAGTTTGTCAGCCATAGGAAATGCAAATACTTCATATGATCCTAACCACTGGGTTACAGAAGTATGCCTCTACCTTTCCTTTGCCTGGCCCAAAGAATATGTAATTATGTCATAAAATACAAGTTTAAGAAATACAGTTCTATAGTGTATTGCTCTAGTTTTATGTTATGCTAAGAACTAATAAGGAGAAAAACTGTTCCTGCATATCCTCTATAAATTGGTCTGAGCAGGCTGTTCTCTGCTGCTGCTGTTCCCAACAGCTGCAGCAGTAAAGCCAGGGACAGAGGAGCTGGGATAGTGTTTCCCGTGCTTTCAGTGCTCCCCCTGCTGCTGCCCAGGCTCTTCCAAGGATAAAATGCCTGATAGAAGCAGAAGAGCTAAAAACAGCATCTGGGCACAAAATGTAACACCATCAGTTACTATTTTTTCCACAGCAGGGTCCCTACACCAACCAAATGCATCCTTCTGGAATGCAGTAGGGATGCTGACAAGGAGGACCCTCTTTACAAGACAGTCTGTGTCTTACAGACGAACAGCAGTGAACATTTTGATGGCCTGGGCACACCTTTCCCAAGCCTCTGAGGCAGCCTTCTCTCTGCTTGGTGTTTTTTTTTGCCATTTTCCATCCTTATTATCTTGTCCTCCACCTTACACTGCACATCTGCAGTCGTTCTTCCACAAATATATTCTTACTCTACATTTATTTCATAATTTCATTCTCTACAAGACTGGTTACACTTTGACTGCACCTCCTGTATTCAGCAAGGGAACACCAGGAGAACAAGGATGATCTTGTACCTACAGCACCTGAACACTGTACTTGGCTCTGTTATTATCCTTATGGAATGCTGGACACATCATTTAAACTTACCCTAGGCGGCCAATGAGTTTGTGTTCCTTTTTTTTCCTGGCTATATTGAAATCGTAAAGGCAAGTTTGCAGTAGTGCCAGGTTACATTAGGAACGAGCATGAGATATTTTGTGACCATTTTCAACAGCATGTGAGATTAAATACCCTGGAAATCCAAGTTCCAGTAGTCCCAGATAGGGAGAATCTTCACATCTACATAACTGCACACAAGCCAAGCTGCATATGATAGTATTTTCTGACTAGGCTCCATTTAAAAAAATAAAGAAACCAACTTTGACTGAAGCAGTGAAATGCTTTGGAAGAAATTAGTCTAACTTGATGTCACCAAAAAGTCAGCAGTCACGGTAGTCAACCATATGTAATAACTGTGAAAGGTAAACATGATTAATTCACATATATGATGAAAAATACGTGTAGTTACTGCCCCTCAGTGGGCAAGTGCTATTGACATCTATCATGAAGAGCACCCCAGAAATTAATCATTCTTCAGAGCAAGATCTGATATTATGCAACAAATACACCTTGGAACTAGATGGCATGTGCGATATGCAATGAACAAGGCCAGAATTATAAATAAAAATGAGATTATAAAATGAATGAGTACATCTAAATGTGTATTCAAAGCAGGGTCATACATTTCAATTTTTTAATTCACACTTGCACATAGAATAAATAATGACAATTAAGACAGAGCTGAATCTTTGCACTGCTCATAAAAGGACGTATACATAAATATGATGCAACAAGATTTAGGATTCAAAATCCTAACAAGCTATTAAGTAATCAGGAAATACCAAGCACAGACTAAAAAAGATACTGATTATTTTATCAGTGGGTTAAAAAAAAGGTATTTTTCAAGACTTAAATAGCTTTTCATTTGCTAATAAAAAAGTAAAAGAAAAAAATGGTCCATAAACACAGTGTCTTGTAGTAGTAAAAAGGTTGATCTGGCTAATTGATTTTTCACATAAAAACTTTTGAACTGAGTGTGGAAATCTTCATGTGAAAGGAATTGCATCTATATATAAAGACACTACTAGGATACTCATATTTAGTGATCTGAAATTTTATGTGTAAATCTTAAATGTAAAGCAACTGACACCTTGGTGTACTTCAGTAAAAATCTTCACTCTTTTCTAACTCCTGCTTAATTTTGCCACGTGGGTGAAGATTTTCAAATGACAGAAAATTGAAGAACTGAATAAATCAAAAAATCGCAGAGAGTGGAACAATAAGTGCTTTTAGTAACTACAATTTAACCATTATAAGACAGTATTTAGGAATGATGTAGTTGATGGAGCCTATTGAATCTTCAGTTTTAGATACCTTGGAAAGCATACACTGCATTTGTTTTTCAGTGTGAAATTAATGGGATGAAGTATTACCTGAAGCTGCAATACATGCTGTTCTGATTCAAAAAAGCACTTAGGGCATCATTTTTTAAACTTGTCTGAATTGTAGAAAAATCTAAGCATTTAATCTGAGCTATCTGTTTTATCTATGGGTTAAACTAGTTGTCTTTAATGAATGGGAATATAGGCATTTATTTACTCCATCCTAATATCTCTGTTTGGGACAGGATTGAAATAGGCATTTATTTACTCCATCCTAATATCTCTGTTTGGGACAGGATTGAATTGCCTTCCAAATTAATTTCTCCTTCTTAACATTAGGTAAAATAAAGTGAAACTGTCTTTTAAGCACTTGTCTAACTTTGAGCATGTACATAATGCTCCTAAATCAGACTATTTGCACGCTTACTAATAATTTCAAATACTTAACATCAAAGCACTTCAAGTGTTTTTCTTGACCAAGGGAAAAGAAATTAGCATATTGAAGCACAAAGCCTCATGACAGAATTCAACCCAGCAAGCCATACAGACTGCAAGGACACCTTACAGTATTTCTAGGGATAGCTTTCCAGCCCTCAAGCATCGTAGGTTTGACCTAAGTTGGTATGTAGGAAGGGTTTACATAAATTCAGGCTATGCAAAATGCAGGAATTTGGTAACTCATTTTTTGAGTCTTGAAGTTTAAGCACATGAATAGTTCCCATTAAGTTAATGGGATTTCTCATGTTAACGACAGGCTTATGTGTCTCCCTGAATCAATATGCACATGACTCATTCCAAAATGTGACTCACTGTGAAAAACTCATGTACCACTGGAAAAATAAGAGACTGATAATGAAGGGTATAAGAGCCTGCGGAAAAGCAAAATAAAGTGTTAATATTTTTAGAAATATTAAATAGAATTAAAAGCTTAAGCACATTTGCCTTTGCATAAAGGAAAAAATATAATTCAGAGTAACAATCAGCATTTTTGGCTATAAATGTCACAGAAATAAAATACTGCTTGTAGAATAACTACAGAGGCATCACTGTATTTAATATCCCTATACTATCTGAATGTTAATATATAAGATTTGAAAAACCCAGTGTAATGTAATTGCAAAGTACATCAGCTGTAAAACATGTATTTTTCTTTTTTTAAAGTTGTGAAAGAGAGGGTGGATAAGTGGGTGGCAGAATGATGAAACTTATAGAAAATAAATTATTTGTCATGAAATAGAGCAGAAGGAAAAGAAATTAAAGTAGGGGGGAATCAGGTGGCGAGGGAGTAGGCAGAAGTCACCACTTTACTACTCCTCCAGTGCACAGGTTTTTATTTAGCACACACATTATCAGTTGAAGTGTGTTATTGAAAATGCAGTTATGATACCATTAGATTGCTATTGGCTTAATGAAGGACATACGAGAAAATCATACCTGAATAGACAAAGCTAATCTAAAGAGGAACTATATATAGCAGTTAGTCAGTCAGCTGAAGATGAATTCTGGTTAAGAGCAGATAATCAAAAAGGCCTTGAAAAACATTTGTACTAGATTCTCTTCAGATCCACCAGTAACAAAACACTAGTAGTTTGTCATATTGTCACCGAAGTAGTAAATATAACATAAAAATAATGCAGTAGAATAGCTGACAATCAACTGAAACGTCTTGAATGGCAGGTCAGAGAGCTCTAGAAGCTGAAGGTCTAACTGGAAAAGATCAGACAAATAGTAGTCTACCTTTCAATCTCAGTAAAACATGCAAGAGCTCAGACTTTTCTAGAGGTATCAGAAAAAGGATCACACACACCCACAGGAGATGCAGAATGCTATCAAGTGGACAACGGCTCTCAATGCAGCCTGATTTACAAAGCAGGTGGAAGTAGAACACAAGAACATTGTCGCTAGGAAGGCAAAGGTTTTCTATGGTTGGCATGAAAACCTGCCAGTGAGAAGCTCACATATTGCAAGCTGCTTTTTCTTGTCTTATATAACAGTGATTGCACTGCAGTCATCTCAATAACCAGCACTACCAGAATATTTAGAACATTGATTGCTCTCCCTATGTTAGCTCATCTGTACTGTTCTTTCTACCTGTGGTATATTCAACATAGTAAGTACAGGTCCACCACAATACAAGAACACCTTTATGTTGTTTTCCAGACATACTCCTAGGTAGCTGAAGAGCTAATACTTAAAATCCTTTCTTCAGCCAGTCATCATATAAAGTCTTAATTGTCCTATAAAATATAGATAAACAAGCGGGTCAGTAGAATGCTGTCATCTATAACACCTGTGTAGCACTATTTGTTACAAAGCATCTATGGCTAAATAAGTGATCTGTTAAAATTTTTGAGGTTCCTTAAAGGAAACACCAAGTTGGACAGAGACAAGGGCAAAGTGGTAAACATTCCAGTACTCACAAGGAATTAACTATTAATAACTAAAAGAAATACCAGCATAGGAATAAAACAGTTTTACATTTTAATATTATTTTTGTCTAAGATTGACAGGCAGTTCTGAGGCTGCTTCTTTGCAGGCTGTGAACAGTTCATATTCCAAAGATATTGGGCAGAGGACCAATATCAACAGAAATAATAGCAGTAGTATTAATAGAAACTTCTCAATCTCAAATAACTACTGAAGCAAATAAAATTGAAGAGCCTCTTCTGAGATATTCCCTCATGGCCCAAAACTGAAACTTATAACAAGTTTAGGAAGGACAGATATCAAGAGAAAAGAAAACAGATGATCACAAATCTTGCGAATCATTCAATTCTTACATCCCTCTGAAAACCAAAGAAACTAGCACAAAACCAGATAACTGCATGGTCAAGTAACCCTGGTTTCTGCTTCTAATCTCAATTTAAAAACTTATAACACTGAACTCATACAAGAGTTTCAGCACTGGTGAGACTGCACCTTGAATACTGTGTTCAGTTCTGGGCCCCTCACCAGAAGAAGGATGTTGAAACTCTGAAGCGAGTCCAGAGAAAAAACAACGAAGCTGGTGAGAGGGCTGGAGAACAGGCCTTAAGAGGAGCGGCTGAGGGAGCTGGGGTTGTTTAGCCTTGAGGAGGCTGAGGGGAGACCTCATTGCTTTCTACAACTACCTGAAAGGAGGTTGTACACAGGAGGGAGTTGACCTCTTCTCCCAAGTGACAGGGGACAGCACAAGTAGGGATGGCCTCAAACTCTGCCAGGTTCAGGCTGAACATCAGAAAAAAAAAAATTCACAGAAAGGTTCATTGGGCTCTGGCAGAGGCTACCAAAGGAGGTGGTTGAGTCACCATCCCTACCAGTATTTAAAAGATGGGTGGATGAGGTGCTCAAGTACATGGTTTATTGGCTGATAGGAATGGTTGGAGTCAATGATCCTGGAGGTCTTTTCCAACCTAGTGATTCTGTATACACTGAAGCTACAGAAAAGCTAAGGGGGCATTTATAGTATACTGATGATCAGTATTAATTTCAGGGCAAACATTTCTAATGCATAGTAAATACTAGGCAATTCCCCCTCAGCTCTTAATTACTCCTGATCTTATATCTTATAGAGGTATAAGAATTTGATCCTATGTCTTTTCCTGTTATTTATTTTCCTGCTTGCTGAGTTCATTCACAGGGACAGAAAAAAATCTGCCAACAGAATGCAATGCCTGTGAAATATGGCAGAATATTTACCATTAGCATTACTCCTACTAAAAAACATGGAAGAAGGAAAAGTAGGTCTTTTGCTGCTACCAATGCACCTACTTATTCAGCTTCAAAAGAATCATAGAATCATAGAATCATCAGGTTGGAAGAGATCCACTGGATCATCGAGTCCGACCACAGAATATGATATAGTGAAAGCAGACATTGACATTTATCTCTACCCCTTAATGGATACTGCAAGGGTTCACATAACTCTGATCGATTAGTAAGCTGCATCTTCTGTTTACACCACAGGGATAAAACTACACTGTTCCCCTCACTGCAGAAAACAACTGAAAGATATATCCATATGGTTCTCACTCTTCTTGTGCGTTTCCTGTCAGATGGTGATTATCAGGTTTTATTGTCAGTTCCAAGCTTAACTTCATTCTTATACTAAAAGATTAGACATGAAATCACTGTTGACTTTAGGTATATTTAAAAAAAGATATTTAAGATTTTATTTTTTTTTCCCTTTACAATTTCTATCCTGTTGACTTTGTAGAACAATCATTTATTCTAAAGCCACTACATATTAAAAAACAAAATAAAACATGTTTTGGTATCTGCTGGCAACAGTGACAGAGTTCTAGAAATTAAATTACAGAAATACCCAGTTCTGCAATATGTAAAACCAACAAAAGTTAAAATGTTCTAGAACTATGTATTTCTAGTTTAAGAGTGCAGGTTAGAAAAGAGTATATTTTAATGCATTCTTTCTCCTTCTTTCTTCATTAACTAAGTTATCTTTCCCCTACGGTAAATATCTACATATTACTGTGAAAAATAACATCTACCACATGTTCAAGTTTAGGCTTTCTAGAAACTATCAAAACTGTTTTCAATGGACCAAAACCAAATTTACAGCAATTAAAATCTAATAGCACTTAAATGTCTTCATATAGATCCTATATGTTGCTACAGGTTATTTTGCTCAAATGTGTTAGACCGGATTACTAGTATTTCACAAACAATTCTCAATCCTTAAATGTTTCAAACCTACTGATTTGGATCTTGATTCAGTTGCCCCTACACTGAGGTCCAAAGCCTATCTTTGGGCACCCTGACTAGCCTCTAAGTGCCACTCAAAAACACCGTGACTTTCCAAGACCTTTTTTCCAGCCCTATGTAGATGTCTGAGCTGCTGACCAGAACAGCACTAGATGGCTGTTTATGCAAATGACCTGAGAGTTTATGGTGGGATTCAGCCTCCAAGCATAGGCAACCAGCGTGATTTTAGATACTAAAGGGTAGCTGTTGACCCTCAATTGATGCTCCTGAAGGCATGATATAGTCCATGTTAGCCCAATTCAAAAGTCACCACGTCCATCCACAGTGACTTGAGATACTTAATGTTAAGGCAGCTGAATCCTACCCTTGGGATTTCAGCAACTCTACTGATCATAATCTGATCAAGTAGGGAGAAAGTGAATTTTAATAGAACCAAGGAAGATCATCGTGAAAAGAACCCAGTTCTAGCTGGAACACTGGGAAAAAAGTCTGAGAGGACAAACCCAAGGGAAGTGCACAGTGGAAGTCAATGATCAGTTTTTTGCAGACCTCTAGGGAAGGTCATCCCTTCAGGGAAACATCTCTGTTGACTGATACACTAACAAGAGCCAAAGTCATCAGACTTCCTGATGATTTGATTTTGTAATAACATGACAGAGTTGACATTAGTAATGCAAAACCACCTATCTGCATGGAAATCTCATCATATTAACTTCTCTTTCTGTTCTTCAGAAGTGACTGAAATTATCTTATAAGATATCAAAAGAAATTGGAGGCTTAAAATGGACATTGTGTTGTACTCGACTGCATACTCACAGGTTGATGGACACTGAGGGCACAGAAGAAGTGGAAGAGACGTGTTCTGCTATGTAAGCCTGGCAGCAGTGCTCACAATGGCACAGGCAGCTCAGGGATGTCAAAAAGAAACCAACCCAGAACTGATCTCTAAAGCACTGAATAACACACACACAATTATTTAATTAAAGCAAATACACTTCATTTTGGGAAGATGATCTCAAGATCAGTTCTGATAGACTCTCTGAATGCTGGCTAATCCTGTTGAGATTAGTAGATTTATATTGATATTTATCTAAGTATAGCAAAATAGAGGTTAGTTTTCAAATCACATGTGCTCAGTACTACAACATACAACAGTATCTGAACTAAAACAATCCTTGGGAAAAAATGCAAAAATCTACCGTGGTTAATTTAATAAAATATAGCTGTCCAACTGAATTCCTGAGTAGATAAAATATTACTAGACATTTCCAGAGCACCTCAAATTTACATACAGCTTTATAGCCATACAGACAAATGAGCTCTTTGATCTGAAAAGCTTATATTATAATTACTTTATATGGAAAAAGTGCTACATCCATATCTGAGATTCTTATGTAAAAGAGATTTAGCTAAGATGAAAGAGTCCACAGCAGGGCAAGTGAAGTAGTTGCTAGCATGGCAAGATTTACACACAAAATAAACCTGAAAATGCTAGGATTACTTACTTAGGAAAAAAAAAGCTTTAGGAAAGAACCAGTCTGAAGTATCGCAAGTTATGGAAGGTGAGCACAAACTACTTCTTTCCTACTGTGTCCGATTTTACCATAGGAGAATAAATATATATATACTTGGCCAATAAAAGAAAATGCCTCTAAATACAGCACATGTTCTGCAACACAGAGTCATTGTGGTAAACAACATGATGGGTTGGAGCAACAGGATTTCATACATTTAGGATTCACCAGTGCAACCTAAACACATGACAGCAGTCAGAGAGATTCGTTTGTCTGTAAGCTATATTCCTGCAAGTATCTGATAGTCAAGGAATTTGCCACACATATATAATTAGAAAGAGTGGTTAAACATTCCAGAAAACCATTCTGGAAAAGGAGTAAGTACTTTTTAATGCAGATTAGACAAACCAGTGGCTTGGCCAGCACCTCGCCCTAGTTATGCTATATTCCATGTAGTTTAAACCACACTAAGTGTTGTCACGTTTCAGGATTTTATACTCTTAAAGAAATGCTGACTATCTCACAGGGTATGCCTACACAGCATGCTGGAGAACTGTCTAGCAATACTTCCACCAGAAATTTCAGTAGCAGGAAGCTGCAGGCTAATTTAGCTGGCTGTGAAGCATGCCACCGGGGAAATTATTCTGTGTAGAGTTCCACATCGCTACTGTTAGGATCCCTCTAACACAGAAATCTTTACAAAAGAAGCATAGCATAACCAATCGGGGTTTTTTTCTGTCTATCTTAATAACTACTGAGCATAGGTTAGGAAAGGATACATTAAAAACGTCTGAACTTCCCTTGGCTTGGTAAACTACCTAAGAGAAGGGACGAAACTTGCATCTAGTTGGTACTCTGCTTCTTTGTGATGATCAGCTCATGTTTAGATAGAATTTAGAAATCATTTTCTAAAGTAGCTTATAGCAAGTTGGTAATTCTATATTGACCAATTGGATGCTTGCTACTGGTAGTCACATTATAAGAGTCTAAAAGAAAAAGTAACAGCAATAAGAGTTCTTCTCAGTGGGAAATACGACTGTGTGCATTAGAAACTGGGACTAACAGATGGGTTTCAGTTGGATGGTAGCTTTTAAAAAACATTTTTAAAGTTGTGTAATCTTATTTTCAGAGAGTGGGCAGACCTTTGCGATTAGGGAATCTTAAAAAGTAAGGTTTACATATCCTGCAAGAGATGGCCTTCATATTTTTATTTCCCACAGAAATTAGAGTCAGCATATGCTCATAAAATGAGATCCATAATTGAACTAGGTCTTAAGAGTTAAGGAGAAATTTAATATAAAATTCTTGCAATGGCAAATTTTTGCAATACATAAATTATCTATCACTATTCTAAAAACAGAATTAAGCAACCATATTCCAAACACTGACCATCAGTACAAATCCCTTTTTTTAAACACCATAAGTACTTGCAAAATACAGTGAAGCTATATTATTTAATTCAATAAATATTAAGATATTAAATAATATAAAATTTATCTGCTTCTTTCCATGGAGACTCAAACAATCAGGTCTGATTGTCTTACTATTCCCTAATGAATAAGTAACCAAAATTGTTCTTGAATGTGTTTTTAATGTATTCTCATTAGACAGCCATTGTATATGCTTCTGGCTTGTTTATCATTATTGCCATGTGGAATTTTGTCTCCCTCTCTCAATAATGCCTCTATGCAAGTGTGTGATATTGTTAAAGGCTACCAGACAGTAATCATTTTATCCACTATCTCTGGTCTCTCTCAGCCATTATAATATTTCAGCCCAGCTCTTACTTATTTACCACATTCAGTTTCCTGAAATATTTAACCAGCCTGTCCAATTACATGTGTGTGGCAATTTATTTATGTTTTAAAAAATCAGTATTATTAAATAATGTTAATCAATTGTTTACATCAATATTCTTCAACAAATTCTTGTGATTATTACCTTGTAAAAATTAAAAAAAATAATAACCTTTTCTTATATGTGCACTTTTAATTTAAAAAATAATTGTTTCTTTGCCTCAGGGGGAAAAACATGAATAACTGATTTCTAAAGGATCATGTATAAATTTCATTCACCTTTAGTATATTCACTCTTAGCCATCTTCTTCAAAAATACACAATTTAAAATCCTTTGAAATCTTCCCTTAGATACAAGCCAAACATGGTCATAGTTTTGTTGCCTTTACATACCTTCATCTTCTTGATTTTCTGACATAAGAGAGTAAAAAGGAAATCTTCTCTTTGAATATGCACCATGACTGTTTTCAATAATATTAACATAAGATGTTTTAAGTATATTATTTTTTCCCTCTCTTAATGTACAAAAGTATCAAATTCCCTTTCTGGATGACAGAAATTGACATCTATACACTTGTGATGAAATCCAAATCTTTTCCTGAGACTACACAGGACCTTTCTGCATGTTTAAATTTAAATTACTACTGCCAGAATTTATTATCTATTATAATACCACACTAAATTTCATTAGATATACTACTGCCACTTCTGTAAAATATTTCTGTAGCGCAGTCACTATAATAGTATAGTTTTTAGTATCCTCAGTTTTATTCTGTAAGTTTAAAAAGTAAAAACAGAGGCATTTTATAACTTAAGTTTCTCAGCATTTATTCCAGGTAGTTAAGAAAAATCCTTTAACAAACACTCTGCTCTTAACAGCATAAAGGTACTTTCTGGAACTACATCTTCTTTAATCTAAACTCACGTCACATATCCGAAAGACAGTAAGATATTGCATTTGCCCTTGGAAATCAATAATGTAGTTTATGTATTATGCTTCTGAACACAATAGTATAAAAGTAAAAGCAAACGTTGCAAGCAACCACCTATCACACAAGATTAAAGGGACGTATGTGAAGAAAAAACTTTAATTCAAAGCTTCGGGGTTTTTGAGTGTGTGCATATGACAGATTATTATTATTTTAAAGTCAGTTTTAGTTCAAAAATTCCCATGACCTCAAAAAATATGGAGAACAGTTATTCAGTTAAAAGAAAATAACACTTTTCCAATTCATTCTAAGTAAGGACTGGAAATATATAATAAACTCTTGAACACAGAATACAAAGAATCTCTTTTTAAGAATCAATTTTAAGAAAAAAATCACTAAAAAATTATCAAATTTATGAAAGGAAAAGATTGAGACATATTGCATCCAACATGTACCTCTTGCAAATACATATATACTCAACACATTCATATGGAAATACAGAGGCTCTTAATACCCTGTTTTTCATTTTGCAGTCACAGGCTGTCCAAAGCAAATGAAAAATAACATCTCATACTCTGGTATCCACAGGAATATTTTCTTACAAAATTTTAAAGTTCTCGTTTCTGATTTTTTTTTTAATTAAGAAACACAATGAGTAAATACATTGCAATAACTGCAGCATATTTCTGGTTTTAATATCACATTTAGCATAATTTGTTCTCACATTAATATATACACAGCAACCTCAATCCTGACAAGAAACTGGTAATAAATAGTGTTAGTTACTACTTCAAGTACAGAGGAACCTAAATTAAAGTAATTTACTCGCAGGAGCTCAAGAAGATTCCTCACACTATACACTCTGACATTCTTCTGTTCATCCTTGACACACTTAATTTTTCTGGATCCTGTCTGTGCAAGTCATACCTAAAAAAATTTTCTTAATTGCTCATGAATTCACACAGATTGCTTGAAAACATACTCAATGTGTAAGCTCTGCATTGTAATACACCTCTAAATTTAGTCCTGATATTTTAATTTGTAGTTTAAATCTATACGAGGACGGTCAATAAATTTTCCTTTCATAAGAACTACAGGTGTTTGCTTTTAAGCATTTTGTACTATCAGCTGTGTTAAAAATGTATGATTTTAATATAGCAATGAAAAAAAAGTTGGAAAACTCTTATATAAGACTGCTGCTTTTGTTCTTGAAATTACTGAGCCAGACTGCCATCTATTGGAAAATAAATATTTTTTGAATTATACATTTATTTTTTTAAAAACTGAAACTACTATAAGTTATTGTGTGTTATTTTTTTCCCACTTCATGTTTTCTGGAACATGTTTTGAAGCACAGCTCCTTTTCTGACTTGCTGAACAATCAAATTCTCATTATTTGCAGTGAAAGTTTTAGATGTAGCAAACAGAGAAATACTAATATGTTAGCACTGACCAACACACAAGTATAAATCTTTCACAGTTCACCTGTGCAGCAACTATAAGGGTTTTCCATGACTTTGCATACACAGAGGAACTAAAGAGTGTATTTGGGTTACAATAACCAAAATGGGGAAATATGGCTGAAAGGAACTGAGAGTAAAAATCTACGAATCCAGCATAAATGGTACAAGCCTTTGAGAAAAATAGGCAATTCCAACAGAAACAATGCCTTTTTGAAGTTCTCTCTCAAGTAGCATAATAACCTACATTTCCAGTTGCAAAATTACATTCAGTCTGGCCTTTAATTTTGTGGAGGCAATGAGCAGAGAGTTCTCTGATATCTCATAATATCCATGTTTTAATGACTGGTAAAGACAGACTAAAAAATATGGAATGAATACATGACTGCACATCAAAAGGCCATTGAAATGCAATCACAGTGTGTCTTAAGCACTGAAATTATGAAGTTGCCAGTGTACCTTTCACTTTACTTTCTTTAGCTTAATCTTTACAACGTACTCTTCAAACAAAAGATCACATGATTACATTAACTTATTCTCATCTGACTGTTCACTATTCAGCAAACAAGCATTCACAATTTTCATCCCCTTCATTAACTGCTCTCCTCATTCAGGAAGCTAACACATCCTGCTTTTCCAGAACCTCAAAATTTTCCCAGTTTCCCTTTAAGCTTTTGGAATAGAAGTGTCCTGTGGGGAAATTTTTAGTCATGGCCAGATCTATTCCTATTTACATCTATACTATGGTGTCTATTCTTATGCTCCTTACTTTTACTGATCCATTGTACTCCCTCCCTGATAGATGTTCACACCTTTCAGTCCTCAAGATCCTGCCCTTCAGTTTTCCTACTCAGCTCTTCCCTTCCCTGAGGAAACTTAAGAGTCAATACAGAGCTGAGTAGCAATTCGGAATTCAGGTGACTAAACACAGAACTTTCTTCCAGAAGACTCTTTTTCAGTTTCACTCAAGTTGTGTAAACTCAGTTTCTTATTTGACTTCAAAATACTATAAACCTCTGGTTTCATTAATACCTTACATCACATGTTACACACCTGCCAACAGAAGCATATTAAGTGATAAAATGTGTAGTGTTTTCAATGCAAATTTGATTAAAAGAAGGAACTGTATTAATCTAAACCAGAACAACTTGCTAAGTGATTGGATGACTAATTGTTCAATAACTCAGCAAAAGGAAGAATGGATTCAATTCTGTCCTTGACCTAAGAGGGTTCCAACCACAACATCTTCAAAAGAAAACATAGTATTCTACAGGTGACCTGTCACTGAGCAACAAACAATGCAAAATGCCCAAGGCCAGAAAAGGAACTGAATTTGCTAGTGAATAGGAAGTCTCAAGTCATGCTTTCAGTGGTAATAAACTTCAGAAAGAACACTGGAGAACAACAGGCTGATGCTCAGTCCTTTTATTTGGGAGACTACAAATGCAATGTTAAGTCACGAGTAGACGAGGTCCTGAGGGACATGGTTTAGTGTTTGGTGGGAATGGTTGGACTCGGTGATCCAATGGGTCTCTTCCAACCCGGTGATTCTGTGATTCTGTTAAAACACACCCTTGTGACACAGAGAGAACTGAACCCCACTCTTCCACTTTCCAGGCAAAGCCTTTTACTAAGTTACTGTATTAAGAAGCAGACATCCTCACTATCCTTACAGCGAGATCTGATCTTCCAAATAAGAGGTTTGCGCCTAGATTCAGGAAAGAATTCCAGGCTCTAGATCCAAGACAGACAGACACTCCTTTCTGAAGCCCTGAATCGATCTAAACCTTATTTAGCCAGTGCAGTACCAGAAGTGATTTGGCAATTTTCAACAGAACTAATTGTTAAAAAAAATGCTTTAAAACACACTGCTTCCTGACTCTTTCTCTTTCACGTGCCCATGCTAGCCTAAGGAGGTGGCTCCTAACACTCCTTGCTCCATCTTAAAGTTTTTGACCCACAAACTACTATTCCAAATAGAAATTCCCCCGTCTTGGTCTCCTATTTCTCTGAAAAACAGCATGATAAAAAAAAAAATAAATGCAGATGTCTCTTAACAGCCAGTTCCTTTGCAGAATCTCCCTAAGGGTCACAATGTGTCATGAATGACTTGGGTTTTGGAACCTGTTCAGATCACTGGATTACAGAAGAAGTTGAAAAGCCTGCACCAGTCATTGTCTCTGGAAACATTTGTCCAGGAAGGGGCATCATCTGATGCGTTGCCAGGGACCTGACTTCTACACCTCTTCAGAGCTGACACCAGCACAATCAATAACCATGAGGGAGAAGACACCACTTTACTGAGACTTTTGCAGAAGCTTTCCAGGGAAGAGAAAATTAAAGTCAGAAAAAGCTGTAAGAATCCTTCTCTTCATCAATATATATCCAAGGACTCTATTTCTGACTCTCCATATCTATATATGTTTCCACTTCTCTCATTCTCTCTGTACCTCCACATTCTTATACATAAATATTCATTTAAGTTTCTTCAATCACCACCCTACTATCACACTTCTTCCACAACCACGTTTACTGGTCCTGCCCCCAGAGTAGTTGTCTTTGATGGCTCCGTATAGGGTGTGTGAGTTTTCATATCACCCATGCACTATACAGGGAGTCCACATATCAAGGGAAGGAAGCACATCCGCAAAACTAAAAGACCACATCAAAACTGGGAGCAAGCTCCTTTTCTGATGCAAAGCAGCCAGGTAGCAACTGAAGGGACTGAGTGATGTTAAAATACTTTTTTAAAAAGGAAATAGATGTTTTAGATCAAATAGAACATCCTACATGACAGCAGAGTCCTCTCTTGTATAACTGGGTTTACTGTAGGGGAAAACATGCTCTGCCCTGTATCCTGAGTTCATACTGGGAGCATGCACCCACCACCCTGATTCTAGTTTTCTTTGAAAGAAAACCTGGATGTACTAGTGAATGCAAAGCTGGACATGACCTGGATGAAGGCATCGAGTGTACCCTTAGCAAGTTTGCAGGTGACACTAAGCTGGGTGGAAGTGTTGATCTGCTGGAGGGTAGGGAGGCTCTGCAAAGGGATCTGTAATAGGCTGGACCGCTGAGCTGAGTCCAATGACATGAGGTTTAACAAGGCCAAATGCTGGGTCCTGCACTTGGGGCACAACAACCCTATGCNGGGGAGATTTAGGCTAGACATTAGGAAAAAATTTTTCACAGAAAGGGTCACTGGGCACTGGAACAGGCTGCCCAGGGAGGTGGTTGATTCACCATCCCTGGAGGTGTTTAAGGCATGGGTGGACGAGGTGCTAAGGGGCATGGTTTAGTGTTTGATAAGAATGGTTGGACTCAGTGATCTGGTGGGTCTCTTCCAACCTGGTTATTCTATGATTCTATGAGCTAAAAATATGTGCTTTCAGCACACAAGACCAACTGTTTCCTGCACCGGTTCAAAAGAAGCATGGCTAGCATGTCAAGGGAGGTAATTCTGCCTCTCTACTCTGCTCTGGTAAGACCCCACCTGGAGTACCGCATACAGCTCTGGAGCCATCAGCACGGGAAAGATATGGACCTGTTGGTGTGAGTCCAGAGGAGGGCCACAAAGATAATGAGAGGGTTAGAATACCTATCCTATAAAGACAGGGTGAGAGACTTCGGGTTTTTCAGCACAGAGGAGAGAAAGCTCTTCAGAGATTTTACAGCAGCCTTCCAGTATCCAAGGGGGGCTTGAAAGAAACCAGGACAGGCCCTTTTTACGAGGGCATGTAGTGATAGGACAACAGCTAATGAATTTAAACTGAAAGAAGGTAGATTTCAATCAGATAGAAGGAAGAAATGTTTTACTACGAGAGTGGTGAGACAGTGAAACAGATTGCCCAGAGAACTCATGGATGCCCCATCCCTGAGGGTATTCAAGACCACATTGGATGAGGCTATGAGCAACCTGCTCTAGTGGAAGGTGTCCCTGCCCATGGTAGGGGTATTGGAACTGGATAACCTTAAAGGTCGCTTCCAACCCAAACCATTCTATGATTCTAAATTAAAGATTTAGTGTCAGAATACTTAATATTCACACTGTATTTCATCTAGATCTCTAAAAATGTCAACCTGAGAAGACAGAATTACATGAATTATATTTTCTGCAAAACATCAGCTGAGCAGATTTAAATAGCAGTTAGCACCTACATCCAGAACAACACCAGAAAGTTGTATAAAAATGCTTAAATGGGATCAGTACCTTGTTCAGATTGACTTCAATATAGGTTATGTATCTAATCATTCAAACATCTATAAGAGTTTTACAAAAGTGTCTCCTGCATTTCAGGGTAGCTAACAGTCTTACTTCATTCTGTCTGCATGTATATTGTAATAAATCCTCTAGAGTATGTAAGTCCTTAACTCATCATGTTTTTCCCACCACATATGAGAGCATAATTTTTATTAACTTATGAATAACATTAATTGAAATTTAGCACTTAGCATTTTCCCCTCTATTATGTGCTTTATTCCCTGGGCAATCCCATTTACTTACTTACTGAGGAAGAGAATTCAATTTAAAAATTAAAAAAAAAAAGTATTGCTACACTGTAAAGAAAAAAGGAATCCTACAGCATTTTATTCACAAGATTAGTAGTAATGAAGTCATACTTTCAACTGTAGTTGGAAATCACTGAAGTATCACATCCACGATAATATTCAGTATTTCAGAGTCAATTTTTAACACTATTAGGCTATTGGGAAAGCTAATAAAATGTATGAGAATCATAGCTGAAGATGCTTAGATTCTCTTTTGGGTGGCAAGTATACTGCAAGTATTAAGTATTCAGTATATTACTGGGCATAATGATATTAACCATTTCCAAAAAAACCCTTCCTTGTACTCCCTACGATCAAAAAAAAAACCAACCAAAACCAACAAACCTGAACTTTTGGTCAAATTAGTGGTGGCATAAAAAGCCATTCTTAGGTCTGGGAAGCAATATCTTTGTAAAATAAAGGGAGCATTAAATTCTAAATCTGTAAGGAGCACATCTATTATGATATTAGACTTGTACTACTCTCACTCTTGTAATTTTTTTAATGTGCCATAAATAAAGCAGATACATCTGAATATATTGTCTTGGTGTATTCCATCTTACTTACTACATTAAGCTTGGTTTGGCTTCCACTGGTCATAAGTTCTTCCTCTGATACTTTACTAAAATTGTCCAGATAATGGTCTGATATTGTATGAGACAGATCTTCAAAAGAGTATTCCTTTTCTTGGCACAATTTGATTTCATCTAAGAGCTTTGATAATTCTCCAGTCACAGCTTCACCTTTAAAAACAGACACACCATTAGTCAATAATTAGAATACCAGGGGTAATTTATGCCTAAAAAGAAGTGCACAGTCTTTAATTTTTATTAAGTATCTGTTGTATTCCACACCTTATCATTTAAGCAGCGATCTTCATGCACAATTCTCCCCTCAGAAATAATGGCATTTCGTTCCAGAATGGGAATCACTGCAGGCAATCTGCATACTTCTGCATTCCCCTAGACCTTGCATTTAATTATGGTGAATTTCAAGATATACTTACCTTTCTGCATTTTCTAGTCCTGAAAATTGGCTAGAAATAGCAGCTACCCAAGAATATAAAATTAATACAGGAAACTTTCTACAAACATGCAAAAATCAGCGTCCCAGTCCACATTGAGTTCATGCTGCTGCTGTTTTCAATTACTACATAGGTTGCATAAACTGTAAGTAGGATGGAACTGAGTTTCTGAGAATGCACATCAGTCTCATTAAAGTAGCCATGTTTTATTAGCAATTCTTGCTCATTTTCCCAGGATTAAATGGAAAGGTGGAAGGTTATACAGGGCAAAATCCACAGGTTTCAAACATGCTGCCCCACAGCAGTCTACCAAAACCCCATACCTAATGAATTCTGCATAATGTCTCACATTTTCTTCTTAATTTATCAGATACCTTTAGTTAAGGAATCTACAGAAAGAGTAAGACAATGGGTTTTATATACCTATACTAAGTGAGGGTCACTATTAGACATGCTAGTGGTAATAACTAGTAGAATCACATTGAGTACTAACATATCTGCAAATTGCCCACTGTCAGCACAAGACCTCCACAGACTAAAAAGGTACTTGTTATGAATAACTACATTAGGTGCTGATAATCTACCGCACGTGTGTTACACAGGTACCTTCAGTAATAGCAATGAAAATGTGAGCGAAAGCCAAGTTTCCCACGGGCAAATAAGAAACTCCTTCCCTTTACAAGTTTTACAAGAATCTTGTTGGAAACTACAGTCTCTAGACTTGGTAAGAGACAGAGATAATTCAATTTTACTATATCTTTGTGAGCAAAATGCTAGAAGGAAAAAGACTGAGTATATTAAGCTCAGCATACATACGACACACCTATGTACTTTCATGTAACTAAAGCAGTCCCAAATAAGATTATACCTGCTTGGTCTAGAACTCTTTTTATGTCATTTTCCTTCATAGTCACTGTTTGTCACATCAGGTAAACATTAATACTCCAAAATATTTTTTAAATACAAATATGGCCAGTTACGACTGAAAATTTCAGAGCCCAGAACAGAAGTTGTTAATTAAAATAATCTAATTGCATTTTAATATCCAAGTAATGGAAAATTCATATTCAACACTCTTGTTACACTTAGTCAATGCTAACTTTGCCCAAAACGTGTAAATTGAACAAAATTATAATCAGGCTTATACTTTTTAAATAGAAAATTGAAACTATTTCAGATTAATATTATAATAAATAAAAATTGGAAGCGAAATACCTAAATATCAGGAACTATGCTAAAATCATGATACAGTGCCCCCCAAAAAATGAGAACTACTGTTTCCTATAGAACTATGTTCATGTCCCCCATCCCGTGTTCTCTCAGATACAGTCTGCAGTATTTCTTACTGAGCAAGAAAAGAATGAATTCTGCATGACAGAACTGGAACTGCAAGGCTGTAGAATAACCTGTGAGTAAGTGTACACATACTGGCTGACTGATTGCTGCCAGAACAAATACATGAAAGACACATCTTGTCCACTTCTTTCAGTACAGGTACTAATTAAGGGCTTTCTCCTCTACATGTAATAGCTACCTATTTTCATTAAAGTCACTGAAAGGTAATTGAAACTGCTATCCCTCTTCAGAATTTGGTTTAAATTATTTGAAATTAGATTTGCAGAGAATGGCAGACAGATGGATGGGAAGCACAATGAAGTAAAATTTCTTTCCATTAGAATCAGATCACACAATAGACAAGCAAAAGCCAGCTAGCATGTCTTACAGTATTTATACCTTGAAAGTGCAAACAAGGGATGTGAGATCAAGCCCTTGCTATTAAGAAATAAAACAAATCTTAGAAAAATTTACTACATATTTCCAGGACAGACAGTTCTATTGCATAGGGTAGTTGACTTCATGATTCTACTAAACTCAAAGGAACTATTTATCTTCATACACCATGTATCTGTTAAGTATACTAATGGGAAACACGAATGGAACTAGAGCATTTATTTACTATAACCATGAAGATCACAGTCTGGCATGCATCAGTAAACTCAGTTTTCTCATGAATGAAAGCTGTCCCTATAAAGGTGATTTAAAAAAAACAAAAAAAACAAAAAAACAACCACACCAAAACTCCAAATAAAAAAAACCACCCACACAACAAAAACAAAGAGAGGTTTAGTTATTTGCCAGCAGTCAATTACATTTAATTTGGATGATTACAGAGGGCAGAAGTCAGATTTGGTTCTACAGGAGGATGATTTTCATGGAAGAGCAAGAAAACACCACACTCAGGAAGCACCTTATTTAAGTGTTGTGGTATGTAAAGCGTGAAGCAGAACATAAATGCATACAAACAACATTGACAGTCAGTGCTAGCATGAAAGATATGTTAAGAGATGAATGGGAGAGCAGTGCACACATGATCTTTGAAAGAGGCTTCCAAATGTAACGCAATCAGAACAGGTACTCACTGGGAAAGATAGTAAATTCATTCTTTAACTTGAATGAGAACAATGCCTGCAGAGTATTTTGACATACCTAGTACCCTTTTGTTTTAATTGATTACGAAATGTGAAAGGTCAGATAAATTAAACAATATTTAAGATCAAATAATGCACTATATTTTAATCCATCAGTGATCTCATCTTTTCTCAGAATATAGCTCTTTGGTTTCCTGTATGACATGGATCAGTCAAAACAGGTAATTCACGGTGGAAAAAAAGCTTCTTAATATCAGTAACTTCCTTAATCTCTTATTTTCATTTTTTGTGTTTGTATGAATGTATTAGCAATATAACTTTAATATTAAAGAGAAGTTAAGTACAGCTTCTGTATTCACAGAGTATACGTATTTACTTTTAGCCTTTGGAGACTGAGGAACTTCTGGGGACAAAATGCAAGCCTGATGTTCTGCGCATTCCAGCGGGCGTTCCTCCGAGATACTTGCACTTCCTGTTTCCATATATTCTGCAATTTAAAGACATACAATGGCTTAAACTCCTGAATTAAGGTGGTTTATCCAAATGAAAAGTATATTGGCTACTTCATTTTTCATTAAAGTATGTCCAATTTTTCATACAACCTTGTAATTATTCATAAGCACTGCTGCAAGGCAATCATTTATTTAAATTATTATATAACTCTATAATGGCCAGTTATTCAATCAGCTGAAACTGTTACAGAAATCTCATTGTAGGACTAATGAGTTGTGACTATCCCTGTGTTTTTCTTGTCTGGTTGAAATATCTATGTAACTGTTCTATTGTACCATTGCTGTTGAAAGAGTCTTCCTCTGTTCTAAATTTGTTAAGATTTCTTAGTCAAGACATTTGGGACGTTCAAAATAAGTAGATAAGATATTGACACTGTTAAGAAAACCAAATATTCTGCTTGCAGTACAGAGATAGTACATGAATAAAAATAATGCAATCTCAAAAGTCTAGTTCAAACCAGCAGTCTAAACAGCAGTGTTCAAAAAAATTTGCTCCTTTTATCCTTAAAACTTCCCTTGTCCCACCTTCAGGATGACATTTATAAAAGGAGAAAAATGCAGAATGACAAACATGCTAAACTTCCATTCCACTCCTATTTTTCTTTTGTAAATATATACATTATTTTCATGGGGTTTTGTACACAGGCTACCTCAACGGAACACCAAGACATTAATGAACGTAATTGTAGGACAAATATTCAATAATAAACTAGAAATTACTTTATGCAACAGTGGCGCTTTTTTTCCCAGCAGTGTGGTTGGTTCTCAATTCCGGTAGTTCTTCTGCATCTGCATTTTCTTAAGTTACTCAAGGAAATTGTTTCTGATACCAGACAGTAACCACAAGAGTACATGTTGCAACACACACAAAGCAAGCTACAGTGACTGCTTTCATCAAAATCATACTGAAAAACTAGAGTTTCTGGGAAGTGAAATCATCTGGATTTAATTTCCACAGTCTACAATGTACTTGTTTAGCTTTCTGTTATTCCTGATGAAATAACAAATCCCAAACCCCAAATACAATCAGTGACAAAATAGACATCTGAGAAAATGAAACTGGAAATGGCAGAGAACAGCATGCAGCTTCAGAATGCATTGCAGGCTGTCGTGTTTTTTTAAAAAAGAATGTATGATTTGAAAACGTCATATACTAAATTTGATATCTGGCAAAGGATAATCTGTCATACATTTCTTCATATGAAAATGGGCATTTCTATTTTATTTTAATTTTTTTGTGTGCAGCGTTGAAAGCAAAAGAAGCAAAGATGAGGCATAAGAGACCATGAGAAAACCAGCAGTATGACAAAATGGTCTGGAATGTTCACCAACTCTGTCAGCTGTATTATTTGTCAAGTTAATGTGCAAGATGGAGGAGAAATAAAAAGGAACCTAGACTAAAGATAAATAAAAGGAAAAAAGGAATTCATGTCTGAAAATATTTGCTTGATAATTGTGCAACTGTTCAAAAGCAAACCTAAAATTAAGTTCTACACATTGGGAGTTTTAAAATTATTGGATTAATATAGATATTATTAGGAAATTAAATGCAGGGGAGATTGGGAAGGACTTCAGCCTTGTGGTCCAATATTTATACAAGACTGTGGTTTTAAAATAAGACTCTACTTTCATTCTTTGTCAGGCTCCACTTTCAGATCAATGCATTCACCTGCTGGAAAGGTAGTTCTGAAGAGGAAATCAATGCAAGTTTCATAAATACTTACTTTAAAAACTGCAGAGTTCCTTCCAGAAAACCTCTACAAAAGGCTCAGCACAAGGTACATTGTAGAAGTTTAGAACAGTCCAAGATCTTTGTAAGAGTGAAACCCTTAAAACTTTGGAATTCTATGGGATTTCTACACCTAACTTGGTTTTACACTATTGAAAATTCTGCCAGGTATGTATAAGACAAATAAACACATGAGGTCAATTGTGAGAGGCTAGTAGTCTGGACAAATGCATACTTACCAATAATATTATTATCAACAAAACAGACACAAAGCAAGTGATCTATGTCAAAAGCCAAAGGCAAAGTAAACAAAAGCAGTGGGTTTCCTTCACCAGGCATCAAATGCTATTCACCTGCAGCTGGCTAGAAATTCATCTTCAAAGCCTGTCCAGACTTACTGGCAAATATACTTATTCTAGCATCATCAGCTCTGACTATGATGTACTGGATTTTATTACTCTGGATTTTATTACTTTCCTCAAAAAGAGAAAGACAATTCACAACAAAGCTAAGCTTAGTTACTTATACCACTTAATGACCAGAATACTTTCCCCAGCTGCAGTCTCACAGAGTTTAGAGAAAAGCCTGTCAATCTTATGACAGTAGAGAGTAAAAGCTGTTTTGAACATGAACTGTCAGATTCATAACATTTCCTTCACAAGCTTACTGTCATCTTGTTCCATGTTTCAAAGACAGCCAGCAGGACTAGCATGGAAGGGCTGAAGCACATGTTAATATACATTTCAGAGATGTTTCTTCCCCATGCTGCTTTAGGCAGAATGGAATATTTTACTTCTGTTGACTCAAACAGCAGATTACAGTTCAGTGAGGATTGATACAATGAATCTCAAAAACTTTTCCTGCTTAGTAGCTAGGGCCATATGCACAAAAAGCAATAGCATAGAAGTGATCACAAAGCAGCGGAAATAAGAGCAATGGGGAATATGAACCCAAGAAGGTGTCAAGCGTATGAGAGTTCAAACTGCTGGAACTCCAGCTTTCTCAGTTTCTGCAACAATGGTTAGGCCAAAGCCAAGCGGAAGGCAAAGCATTAACACATAAGCAGGAAAACAAAGCAGCTGCTTTGCAGAGTGGCCAGAGCTAGGAAGGTCAGCCATGAAGAGAATGTGGCCCGGCTGAGCTGCAGCTGGTATTGAACATCCAGGAGCACTGAAAGCTCAAGCTCTAGAGCACAGCTTGCTTTAACTTCAGCTCCTCTAGGTCTTAATTCCTTAGTGAGGTCAGAGGGTCAAGATTTTTGCTTTATTTATAAACCTTGGCTTTTAAAATAACAGCTACATTAGGCTCAGAGAGCTTTTTACCTTTTCTTTTAATGAAAAACCAACACCAAACAACAAAATAACTTTTGTTTCAAGAGCCTACTTCAGCCATGCCATGAGGTGAATTCCCCTAGAGTCCCTCCCTGGAGTGACTTCCCCTAAAGAGGCCAAAGGGCATTTTAAACTCAAAAGAAAAAGGTCAAATGTTATTAGAATAAAAATCTGACTACTCACACTTTCAAACAGAAGACTTCAAGTTACTAGATTAGAGGAATAAAACTGGTTTAGAAACCCTGGCCCATAGCCTTGAAGGGGGATACTGACTCCTCTTTTGCTCCATATCTTGCTGAAAGGAAGCAATCTTCAGCATCCTCTGCCCTACCTTCAAAATCTCTTCCAATATCTAGCTGACGATGATATGGCTCTATTGAGTCCTATCCCAGCCTGTAAGTTCTCTAAAAGCTCCTCGCAAAACAGCTCACTCACTCCCCCATAAAGGAGCCCACCTGAAGCTGCATCACCCAATTCCTCTTCTCTTTACAGCAACAGTTAAAGAAAACCAGCTGGTAGCTGCTACCTTCAGGTGTGCTAGGCTGATAGATTTGAGCTGAGATGGAGGCTAGGCTAACCTCAGACTCCCAAATTTCAGAGGACAATAATGACTGAATCAAATTTGACTTAACTGCAGAGAAGTCTGAAATCATTAGATATTTAAGTTATAGGCACAAAAGGAGACTTTTGTGCCCATGTTCAAGGAATACAAACAGAAACAAGCAATGAAGCACTGGTATGATCCTGTGATAGGTAAGGGCAACTAAACTTTCTGTCCCCAAAACAACAGCAATTAAATTAATTCACATAGTTAATCCTCCACAGCTTTGGCACAACAGCCATTGAGAGGAGCTGAGAAGTTCCTAGAAGAAAACAACAATGGGAGACTGAAATTCCAATTCTTTTCATCCCACATAGATGTAATTAAACCCTTGACTGGAAACTTATTCCATCCTCACAGTGAAGCTGGCCTCCTGCACTCAAGGGAATGGTAGATCTACTGGGCCACAGGAAAAGAAGGAGAAAAAGAGAGAGTGAGAATGCATAAAAGAAAGTGTGTGTGTTAATGACATCAAAGCTATTCAAGCAGAGGGGAGAAGAAAGGAATCCTGGTTCTGCAGCTGCTTATGTATTTTCCATTATGAATAATTTGGCAACATGTACAAACAATGTTAGATTCTTAGGCAGCTTCAGGAGATGAGAGAGGAAACAGCTTTCCACTACATCTCCCTGTCTACGCAGCACAGCTTATTGTGCTTTCCTGGGGCTAGTGTCATTTTTCATCTGTTTATCTACTATCTTGTTTTTTCGTAATAATGATAATTCTGCTTCCAGAAATACTATATAAGCAAGATTCTTATAATGGGCATAGTGGACTGTTGAGAAACTGTTGAACGATAGTATAGCATGCACCTGCATCACGTTCACACATGCTAAAACTAAAACACAGCTGGTCGACTTAATTTTAGGCCTACTAGCTCTTGGCAATATCCCTTTTATCTTCAATGCCTAATTATAAAGCCCTAAGTGCCAATATTGTTAACTGCTTCAACACTGAATTCCATCGTTGCACTGCAACCATGAAATGCATCCAGCAGACAAGCCTTACTCGGCTCAGTATTCTAATTCTCTGCTCTTTGAGTATATAGTGGCTAAAAAGCTATTTCTTCATTACCACGTAAAGCATCTACACTGCAATAGGTATTTTTAATTGAGTTCAGTGCAACTCAGACCTGAGCAAGACACAGAAAAATATGGGACATTTGTGAATGACTTAAACTGTCATTTTTAATAGTCCTATCCATAATCAACAGGCATTAAAAACATTCAAGTGGTGTATAGTTCACTCAGCCTTTTTCATGTTGCTGTTTGAAGTGATTTTGTTAATTACTTTCGTTCTATCAGGTAATGTGCCAAAACGTAAAAAAAGATGGCAGACTTCGCAAAGACACAAAAAAAATTTTGCAGAAACCTCAATTATTATTTTCTCAGGATAGTGAGAAAATATGTAAAGATTGCAAAAGCACAAAGATCACTGGCAAAAGATTTTGTTACTTTTTAACCTATAGTCTGTAAAAAGTAGTTTTGCTAATATTTTTTAGAAGGGAGAACATCAACAGAAACTTCTCTCCACAATTCTTAAATTCTGGAGGCCTAATTCACAGGAGGGTCACAGTCCTGTGGGTTTTGTATCAGCTGAACATCCCAGCAAAAAGGTGAAAGAATCGATTCAATGTCATGGTGTCTGCATAAAGAAAAACATAGGAAGAAACTTACAAAATCTGGCCATTAGTTATCTGATGCCATTAATTTAATTTCTTTTTCCTCTAAGTCTACGTGAAGGAGACATGTAAGCTTCTCTAGACAATCATCTGAAGACAGGAGCTTTAACAGAAATGTATTTGGAAGACCTTAACTCTCTCTGAGCAACTGCCCTTTCTCTGCATGAAATTTATTATCCACTGACATTGGACTCAACTAGAGAAAGTTCAAATTGCCCCAAATCCCAGTGCCTTACTGATTTTTCAGCTACAACAGGATAAAAGCCTACACTTCAGTGAAGAGTATACTCAACTGGTTTTTTAGAGAAGTGTAGGTCTACTGTATCATGCATGCAAGTTCTGAATCCTGCCACTCCTGATTTTATTTTCCAACTTCAGCTCACATCCAAACTTTATCATTGATGATTAAAGCTTCAGTGAACTCTTTGCTGATGAGAAAAATATCTCAGTGGGTTCCACAAGGGAGTTCTGAAGGGGCTTTTCAGATCTTCTTAAGACTCAGAATGGTGTCTTTGTAAACATTTATCATCCTTGCACATCACTTCTGACAGTAAAGCAGACATTGTAAAACTAAACAGCTGCTCATGACAAGCACAGTTTCATCATACTAACATGAGCTGAAAATACTAAGCAGTCTTCTTTGTATGTTCAAGGTACACAAGTGAAAAAGATTGCACCAAAAAGCCTTGGAATATATACATTCCTTTTCTTGTGGTAAAAAAAAAAAGGGCAGATACCAATTCACCAACATGGCAAACCCTTGAGAGGGATTTGGGTGTTCTATTTTTCATAAAGCAATGGTACTTTCAAGAAACTTTGTTCATCAGTTGGGTTCAGACTGCAAGGTTATCACAGTATGAGAAAATGGAGCAATGCAGACGTACTAAAATGAAAAATAGTTCAGTTAGTGATAGGACATTATAATGAATCTTAAATTAATATCTAAATAGTGATTGACTTGGATCACTAGGAAAACAGAAGCTCTGAATGACCTTTTTCTTGCCACTGAAGAAGTTCTAGTACAATCTTAGCCATCTTTTCATCTATGCAGTGTCATGTTCATGCTTCTGTTCATCAAGGACATATAGGTTGAAGTTTCACAATACAGTTTGAGTCACATTAGGAATTCTCTTCTACTGACAGTGCAAAGTGTTATATCCCTTGCCCATATCTTCCTTTTTGATGCACATTTCTGCCAGTTACCTGAGGCAGATCTAACTTTGGGACCTGAATCACACAGGAGGCAAGTTCATTAAAACAAACGAACGTATCTTTATATAACTACAGCTGTATTTTTTATCATTGTTACATACTATTAAGTATAGCTAGTATAATGGATTATATATTTTATATATTACTAATTCATGAACTGAATCAGATCACTTTGCAGCTTCTGTTAGCAAGTAATATGGGAGGAAACAGTGTAGCTTCAAGTAAGGGAGGAGGAAGGGGAAGATGGGGGAGATGAAAAAAGAAAATAGGAAGGAGGGAGACCTCAATGCAAGCTGTTAATTCAGTCCAGCTATAACATGAATCTGCTCCTTAAGATAATACCTCTCTTTCAGCCTGCAAAATTTTCATTATACTTAGAGGATTTTTGTATCTTCAGTCCATCATCTCTCTGGAAAACTTTACTTAAGCTGGCTAACAAGTTTGGAAGTTATTCAGAAAAGAAAACTTGAAGGACACAGCGGGGCTACATGACCTCATTTTCTTTAGGAAATGTTCCTATGAAATACAGTTGTACAAGAGACTGAAGCATGAGCTAGTTCATAGGTAGAATCAACAATGATTTGATTAAAATGGCTTATTTAATGAAGGGAATAATCAATACAGGTGGAGATGCAGCAATGAGACCTACAGGGAACTCCTCTGTCAAACACAGCTAATGAAAGACTAATCTAAAAATGCAGGGAATAAACTCCATAGAAGAGAAGGAATGATGTTTAATACATGATCATGTACTACCTCATGTTTTATAACTTTACCTCCATCTTCTAGAGTGAAAAATTGAAGAAAACAATTGAGCTGCATCAGTCTTACCTCATGAGAGTAAGATAGGGAATGAAAACAAGCTATAACAAACGTTACTGCCTGGTTTAAATTTTTTTAATTTAAAGAAAATTAGAAAAATGTTTTTGAAATTCATCATCCTCTTTCAGTCATAGTTGTTATGAATGAATCAAACATTTCAATTGGAGTTTACTGTCACAGTTTAGCAGAAGTGCAGCGAAATATTACGATGTTATTTTGTAACGTAAAACAAAGAGTAACAGTAATTTACACACCAAGCTAATGTCTTTTGTCAAAAAAAAAAGAGATTTAGTCTGAAAGTCGCATATACCACCACTCATTTGTATCTAGCAGACAAGAATTTTGTCTTTTTAACTCAAAGGACTACTCTTTTGTATAATGAAATATTTAAAGAATAGAAATTACTATGTATCTTAATATTCTTCCATGCTGTTCTGAGTTGTCTCTAATAAATGTATAACTGAACAGGACTTACCTTGAAGTAGAGCAGCAATTTGGAGTGACTGCTGAGATGGATGTTCTTTAAGAATATCTAAAACTGTTCTACCCAAACTGTCCTTTATGTTGGTATCAATTCCTGAAAAAGAAAATTATCTGTGGTGGAATTTTTGACCTCAAATACTTCTGATTATAAATGTGGTATATCAGACTTAATTATCTGGCAAATTGAATGCAAGCAGTTTTACAACTGTAGCAGATAAACAGCTGTGTTACAGCTGAATTAGAGCATCATTTCTGTTTGAAGCCTGAGTAACATAAAATTTACATGCTGACATGGATTGCTTTTATGTTTCTGTAACCCATGGGGATATAAAATAAGCTTCTTAAACCAAACCTTGATTTATTTTAACAGGCTATTCCTAAGAAACAGCCATCCTGAAAATAATATTTTATCAAATCAAGAACTTCTCTAAATGCTTTTGCTACATATCTGGATTCTAATTCTCTCCAAACTGTTCTGATTCAGTGGGGATTTTTAGGTCTGTAGTACCAGTATTTGTTTTGAGAGCAATACTGAAAAAGCTATTAACCTTAGAAGTTTTGCACTTCATTTTAACATGTTCAGAATTCATGCTTCAAGTAGACTAAAATATCCATGTGTAGTATAAAGGCTGTGTGAATAGCCAGAACAGTCCCTCAGGGACTGCTCAGACTGTTGTAAAAGTAATTGTTCTACTCAAACTGTGAACGCTAACCTCAAATAATTATGAGTCTTATCCTGGACAGATCTCAGAGAATCAGTTGTATGTGATATTGCATGATTCTCCATCTTTGTCTTGTAGAGACTACTTTGGAAATGTTTGCCTTATGGTAGAAGACGAGCTGTTTTTTAGTTTAGATCCACTTTAATAAAAAGTAATAGCAAGAAAGAAAGAATGAGATTCTTCTCAGGACACTGAATAGAGGAAATCATCGGGATTTATAAGCAATTGTGGACGCGTGGAAGGATTTCTTACTCACCAGAAAAGGCTGCAGTTCTCGTCATTTCTGACTTGATGGAGAGTTTCCTAATTTGTTTTGTGAGAAAGCGAAATTTTTTTCTCATTGAAAATAAAGCCAAAATACTGCTGGACTAATTAGCAGTGGCAACTGGTTTTCAGAGGCCAGAGGCATAATCTTACACCTTTCCTTTGGAGCAGCTACTTACAACATCTTCTGAGTCTTTTTTGAAACAGCATTAGAGAAAAAGGGACTGTTAGATTAAAAAAAAGGCAGATGGTAGGGACTGTTGCAGAAATGCAGAGCATTTGGGGTTGAGGGACTTGACAGTGAAGATTCTGCTTCACTGTCTTGTACAATCATACTCTTTATCTGTAGCCTAAGGGCTTCCTATCCTTGTGTGATGTTCTTCAGTCTTTCCTCTTTTAAGGGAATTAATATAAAAAGGACCTGCCTTTTTGAGGGCAGGTGAGGATCTCTTTCAACCTCTTTATTCACCCAAACAGGAGAGCACCTTGGAAGGACCTTTTTTTCCCCTGAAAATCAATCTCAGATCAGGTATGCACTAGCTAAGACTCAGATGAGGAGCTGTGAGTAGGACATAGCTTCATTTGCATTATATAACTCCACAAGCTCTGTTAATGAATATCAGTAAGATCTCTCAGTGTAATGAAAGTTCATGTATCTCAGCGTAGTAATTTCTAGATATTGTCTTTTTCATTGGTCTTCTCGCTTACCCGAGAAGACAGTTCTTTAGATGAGTAATTTACCTGAGACAATTCCGAAACTCTTAATTTATAGTAGATGTGTTTGTTGGGACCCTATATCCCTGTTCCCTTGTCCTTTCAGGACAAATGCAGTGTCCTTCTTTTGCTTCACAGGCACTCAAAGTTTATCCAGGAATGAAGAAGCAAGCAGGATGGTGGGGGAGGGGGTGTGTTAGGAATAGCTAGGAAGGAAATATATGTGAATATGAGTCTTCTGGACTTTAGATCAAAGATTACTGTTGACTGTCTTTCAGAATTAATAACAAAATTTTGTGCAGCCATTTTCTTCTCAGATTATATTTCTTCTCAGAATGGAGTGGCATACACTGAGTCATATATGGAATTTCTGAGTCTTAGTGAAAGCATTCATTTTGCTCTCTGTATACAGTAATATCTCATTCTAAAAGCATATCATTTTAAGTAGAGGTACGCGTGATCTACCAGTAATAATCTGTATAACCAACACTCACAGAAGCATACACTGGATTCGGAATATTAAGGATAGTCGTTCACTGTTTCCTGTAAATTAGATTTACCTGTTTCAAGCAAAACGCGTACTACCTCCACCTTTCCAAATAGGGCTGCTTCATGTAGTGCGCTCCCTTTTTCTGTCTAGAAAAAGAAATGTTGTGACATTTAAAATGCAAATTAATATATCAATGAATCCGTTTGAAAAGAATACATTTACACATATGTGCAGAATACATCTGCACATAAGAAACACTGAACGGGCAAGAATAAATGCTACCTTTGTTATTGTTTTTAAAGATAACAACATAAATGCTGTCATTCCTACTATAAAAATTAATAACTATATAAGAAAATATAATAGGGATGTAATACAACTCCATATTAAGAATCCAGCATTTGTGTTAAATCTCTAAACTCCTGTCACTGGAGGTGAAAATCTAGTAAATTCTGTCAGTGAAACACAGCTGTTCAGCAGAATCAGGCAGTTTACACGTGGACATCTACAATTAAGAGTTTTAATCTGAAGCTGGATCACAACTCTAAAAGGTCAATTCAGTTGCACCATGAGAGATGCTCTAGGATATCCCACCTGTCCTCCAGCTGCTGCTCCACTTCACGCTCACATTTGATTTACATCATATCTGCCCAACGCAGATGTCCTGGAAACCCTAAGGCACCTCCAAAAGCATTAGATGCCTATGTTTAGGTCATTTAAACTCTACCTTAGATGTCTGCTAACCTGATTTTGCAGATTTCCATGATACATAACTGTGAATGGACTTTTACTCAAATAAAAAACAAACTACTGAAAAACAGATTACCTCTCTTAACAAGATACTTTTCTTAGAATTTTACACTGCTGTCTGTTATTGAAAAACTGGAACAGAATGCTTTTCCATACAATAGTACCATCACTAGCTAAAGCACTACTAGGTCTCACTGAATGTCTGACTTTTTGGTTTGTTTTTTTTATATTTTCTCCAAATACACCATTGTTATGCTTGATACGGTGGAAAAACTTTAAAGACACACAAAAAAATAACTCTGAAATAAGATAGTGATTGATTGTTAGCTGCATCAGAATGCACCAAGGCCATAGTGATGTAATGACAGAATATTAAGAAGTAATCAGAAATCCTGAGAAGGGGTGTGAGCACACAGTAAGTGTACATATGTCCTACCAACCAAGCCTGAAAACTCTTTGTTATGTCCATAATAGGAACACATACTTTTTATCTTTCCTCATACTTAGCACAGGAATGTATGACATAGAGCATGCCCAATGTCATTTTGTTTTTTGGTCTGTTCTATCAGGATATTTCCTGTCATATCTAAGCATGATCTTGAAATGCTTTACAGGCATTCTGCACTGCCCTGAATTCTGGGGAAGTCTTTGCTTTATAACACCAAGCTACCAGACAGTGCTAATGAGCACCATATCCCAGAAGGTATGTATTACAAACAGACTTTTTTGAAAGAGGAATATGAAAGACACATAGAACCATAGAATCACCAGGTTAGAAAAGACCCATCGGATCACTGAAACAGTCATCAAAACATCACAGAAAGAGTCAACTGATCTGTCCACTGTATAGGTGATTTTCTGAGCAAGAGGGGAAATATTACTACCAAAATGGAAGAAAATAAGTCTGGGAATATGGAGACTGAAAGCACACTTGCAAGATGCAGATGTGTAATCCTGTGAGAGATGTCACAAAGACGAATGCTGACGTAAATTGTAAAAGCTCTAGGCAGGATTTCATGGTAATAGCAAATAACTAATGAGTGAATCAGTTCCCTTGACCCAAAAACTGTCCAGAAGGCAGATATGTCCTTGTTATCAGAGTTCAGTTACTAAACTCCATTTTAACATAGGGAAAATACTCAGTCTCAGGATGAACAGGTCCAAGAGAGACTCAGAGCACTGGCTGAGTAGATGTATATCTCTTTGGAAATATATATGTAGACTACAACTTGAAGACAGAAATAATGTTGGGAAGGATGGTTCTGGCACAATAGGGCAAGTTACACAAATTGGAAGGATTAAAACATGTAGTTGCAAACAATTTCTATGCATTATTTAAAGATGTGCTAGAGTTTTTAGGTAGATCTTTTTCACTTATAGTGGTGTACTTATGTGCTAATATACTCTAGTTGTGTATCCCACAACAAGCAAACTTAAGATTTATAGACAATATTCACTGCTTTCCTTCCTGAAGCTTTCATTGCCATGGATTATATGTTTCTGAAAAATTGAACACTACCATTATATACAGAAATTCTTCCACAGTGATATTTAATGCAAAAAATGCTGATATTTTTATGAATACAGTGAGCTAAAGTATTTTTGAGTTTATATCAATGTACTATATATTGGCATGAATTTTCTATATATCAAATACAGAGAACTACAGCACAAATTGTGTTAAGTATATAATTAAACAGTCTCTGCCCCAAGTAGCTTACAGCTAAAAGGAACGCAATGTAACAGCTGGACACACAAAGCAAGCAAGGATAGAAGGGCATTGTCAGTAGGAACACTGGGATATACAAATCAAAAAACATACTATTTGTAGGCTCTCATAAAAACATCAAGGGTTTATTAATTAGAGATTTTTTTTAACCATATAAATATTCAGGAGCTTGTAATTGGGTCATTTTTCTAGTCCTTATTCATAGGCAATTTTCTATAGTTTTCATATGGATTTCAGACATAATCTGAAGGATAGAATGGTACCTTTGCAAATTGATTCACTGAATTATCCCCTACACATAGTGACAGCAAAAAGGAAGGGGCACGGCTCTTTGCAGTGATAAGCAATGGAAACTGCCATCATTACTGGAACAGATAGGGAAGGTAAATAGGGGTAGATAAAAGCTGGATAAGCAGAAGGGGACAAGTTTTTAAGGTATTTACAATTATAAAATTACTGTTTACATGAAATACACTGAACTGTGCTGTATCTTATTTTACTGAAGACCCAAAATCTATCACTCGCCCAAAACCTGTGTATTTTAAATGAAAACTTCAAAGCATAAAAGGATGAAGCAGATTTGTACTGCCTACTTGTAAATAATTTCAGATTGAAGGATACTGGATAGACCTCAAAAATAATAAAATGTGTGATTAATTCAATCAAAAATGAAACGCTAACTATTATGAGTCCAAATATTTGCTATGATTAAAAGTGCTCAGGGAGTACAGAAGAGAAAGATAACATGGCTAAAGTAAACTTCCTATTTAAACAAATAAATATTTATAGTTACAGACTGAGAGGAGATAGGCTGCTTCTGTAATCATCCCTCAACATCCTGAGAGCTCTTTACTGCTGATAAGCTGGATTTATTCAATGCATATGAATGTCTACAATTTTCTTTATCACATGGGATTATACTTTGTATATTGTTCTTTCCCAGTCAGTGATGCAGAGCAATTTAATTAATATTAAATGATCTGATTTCTGTTTTAAGGAACAGGCTGATATTGTATGCTCTGATCAGTTTAATAAGCTGCCAGTAATCATCAACACAGAATTTTTCAAAGGTTATAGAAGTAATAAGTTAACAATATGTACAGAGCCAATTTGCCAGAATGCTAAGATGCTGAATGAAAAGGAACATATTGATGGAGAACATGTATTTCAGTGAGAAAATAAATAAATTTTATTTCCTTATGGTAAGTCAGACAAGCACAGAAGAAACAAGATTACGCAGTGCAAAAAGTAAAATAAAATAAATTAAAATGAAATTAAATGAAGTAAAACAAAACAAGATACAATTTTAAAATGTCACCTGCCTAAGAGTTACGAGGAAAAATATGAATGTAAACTACATAAACCAAATCAGATTTAAAAAAAAAAAGTCCTAGAATTCCAGTGTAAATGGCAAACAGATCACCATTAATATGAGAATCTGTGATTTATTGAAAGAAGATTGTAAAAAAATTGCAGCAACAATGACCAGCAAAAAGAATTTGGTATAACTATAGATAGAAGTGGTTTAGGAAGATTCACAGTAGTGCTAAAATTATCTAGATTATATAAGAGGAGGCACACACTTCATAAAAGCATCATGTAATATTCAACCCTCATGTAACTGTCAGCTTGTAAGTTGCCATGACAGAGACTATTTGTCTTCAATTACCCTGTTTCTTAGGTATCAATTCAGATTTTTTCCTCATTCATTTGCTAGGAATAGGAGAGAAATTATACATTTTAAAACATATATTTTAGGGTTCCATTATTTGTTGCTTTTGCATTAAACTTTCCTAAATTACTGAAGAGGAAGCCACAGTAAAGGACTGCTGCAACAAATGAGCTGCTTGTATTAACCTTTGGAAGTGTATCACTTCCTAATAAAGCAAATGAAAACCAAATTAAATTGGAAGCACAATGGCAGGCAAATAAATAAGTGAGCAATCACCTCCACAAAAGCGTTTCAGTTAGAAATAGCTTGAAGCAAGTAACAATGTTAAGCCAAAAGATACTAGAGCTAATGAAAGTAGCCAAATGATTTTACTACATTCTCATTTTTAAGACCTTTGAGAATATTCTTGTTTAGTCCTAAAATACGTTCATATTTTCTACTTTGCTTTCTTGGGGTTTTTTTTTAATCTATCTTTTCTTTCTTATTTCACTTTCTTTTCCTCAAAAGGTGAAAAATATGACCTTAACGTATGAATCCAGAAATATCAGAAGTGAATAGAATCCAGGTGCAATCTTTCTATACAAATGGTAAGTAGATGTAAAAAGGTGTTTGGTTACATGCACCTCAAGCCTAAAATGGTTATAAAACTTAGTCAAAGTTCAGGCAAAGTTCACAAGTCTTATTAACTTATTGGTAAAGAATGCATAAATGTGACTCTAAAATAGCTGTAATTATGTTTGTTTGGCTTATCTAAAAATAGATATAAAGCTGTAACAACCTTAATTCAAAGCTTCTTATATATACTCAGACAGCAAGAAGGTTACCTTAAATATGAAGAAAAATTTGAATTTAAATTCAAACACAGTGCTGTCAATCAAATCAAAAGAAATCATATGACTCAGGCAAGACTTCACAAATCACAGATTCAGGTCCTCTGTAGTTAAAAGGCTTGGACACTTTCCACCACAAAGACTTGCACACAGAATTTACTGCTGCTTTAACAGGTATCTGTTCCCATATATTCCTCTTTCATTTGAAGTTACCTGTTTTACACCATTATAATTTACTGTGCATAGAATTAGATGCACCTAACAGCTAACAGGCAAAAGTTAGTAGCTGCAAGAGTGTAATGCTATAGAATTTTCTTCTAGATTTATACAATAAATGTTTAGAAAAGCAGAAAATCAAAGCTATTGTTTAGTGGCTTTGTGTTTAGAATGGGATACCCTTAGGAAAATGAATTCTCTGTAAAACAGTGTTTCATATTGCTATGACCATTAAAGACCATTGCTTTAGCAGCTCAGCTTAGTATCATTAAAGTCTATGTTGTAATAAAATATATATATAACTACATGAATGGTTGATATGACTTGTGTATCTGTGTGTCTCAGGACAACATTGAAATATAAACTCAGCTTTGAAGACATGTACCTTTCTTGAGTCACCCCTTCGAATACATCATTTGAGTTGTAAAAAATCAATTTCATCTCGCAGCATTTCTAACAAAGTAAATGTAAGTGTATTTTAAAGGAAAAAATGTATAAAGTTATTTCATTTGTATCATACTATAACAATAAAGGAAAGCAAGAAAATAAAGGAAGAAAGGAAGAAGAAAGAAATTACACACTAACTTGGCAGCTGACATCCATTCCAGCCTCCAGAAGCACCTGTACAACAGCTTTGTGGCCATTACGTGCAGCAAGATGCAAAGGAGTGTGTTTTCTTGTATTACAGTTCATCAGGTTTGGATATGCTTTGATGATCATTTTTACAACACGCAGACGTCCATAAAGTGCGGCGAGATCCAGAGGTGTTTCTAGTTTGTTGTTCCTTATTGTAGGATCTGTTAGCTCTTCTAATAGAACAGCAACTACTTCTGAATGACCATACTGAGCTGCACAATGCAGTGCTGTTTCATTTTCATTGTTCTGTTAAATCAAAACAAAAGCTTCAGAAATTCATGTTTAATCACACAATAGGACTGCTCCTTTCTATAAACTGCCTCCATGAGTTCATTACACAGGCAGGATTTGCAATATAATGGATGGTAACTCAACTTAAATGCTTCAGAATTACTTTGCTAAATTTTTACTCAATACACTAATGCTTCAGCTTTGTGGCTTTCAAGTGTATCAGGTCCCCATGTGCCCAATATTATTCCAAATCCATTTCTAACAACATGCCCCCAAAAACCTTGTTGTTCAATATATGCTAAATACATAACACTTCTTGATTGCACTGTTGCTGAAATCATAGTTGAGTCCTTCTCTTAGAAGTACTCTAACACCCTAAGTCTCCTTTCTCAGTGTAACTGGTTTTAAATCATAACAGTTTGTTAAAGGAGTAGTGAAATTACAGAGAAAACCTGTGTAATTAAAATGTGTCGTACACAAGACTAGTTTCATATATCACTATAAAAGTTACTAGCAAAACAACAATCAAAGCTTGGAAGAAGGCAAAATAGCAACTAAATATTAGAAAGACTTGACAGATCACTTAAGCAGCCAGTTTCTCAGGGCTCCAGGAAGATCTGCATGTGCATGTTAAGGTTTATTTGTATGGTGTGGATTGAATAACTTTTATACTTTATCAAGCAATCCCCCAGGTCTTTCCCCAAACACTACTTAATAAATGTAATAATAAATAAATATTGGTAATAGGAGGTATCTTAATTAATTGTTTCCTTCCAGTTCTGCTTGTATACTTGCAATCTCAAACAGACAAATAACTTCAGGCAGTGAAGAAGGAAATAACTCATAGAGCTCTCTGAATTCTACATGCCATTTATATTATTAATATATCTCTTATGTAGTCTCTACAAATCTTTAAAGTAGTCTCGGCACTGTAAATTTTTTAAAAAACTGTGTACTGAATACCTCCTCTGATGCATGAATGTCTAAGATGTACAAGGCCAAAAAGATAATGTGTCTTAAAATAAATAAAAAATTAATATCTATTCAGAAAAGGTACTGGAGAAGGGCATAAATATAATTCTAAAGAAAGGAGAAGAGACAAATCTGAATCCCTAGGCTGTAAATCTCAAGGGAACATCTGAAGAATGTTCTCGGGACCAAGAACCGAAAACAGAAAGAAAAGATTTGTCTTTTTAAAGACAGAAAGTATGAGAAAAATCGGGTACAAGGCTTCTTGCTGAAAAACTAGCTGGGATAAGAAAATCCATGTTGCACAGTAATGACTACAAAGTTGGAAGGGGGCAAACTTTTCTCTGTTTGGTAGCAGTGTTTCTAATTCTATAATCAAGAACTTAAATCTCAGCTATGTGCTTTTAACAACATTGCTCTCGTATTCATCTCATCTTGTAAATTAAAACAACTCAGATGAGCCTGGGAGATAGAAGAGATAGATCAATTTACTCAGATAAATTAATGTTGCAGATAAACTCTTTGAGTGGTTGCAACACCCCAAGGACTGGAATGTGCTAAACTGCAAGACAGAAGCTGGAAAGTAAGGAGCACCAGGTAGAAAGGGAAAAGTTTCCATTGGGAGACATAGCTTGATGATTAATAAATATTTGAGTCACTATGTCTTATTCAGATCACCATTTGGTCTTTCTCTATTACACAGAACAGAAATTCAGGTTAAAATACCTACTGTCACAATACTATGTGGTTGCAAAGATCTATCAACTGCCTGTGAAATGTTTTTTGTGCTCTGGTGACTTCAAATACATCATTTGTACAGGACTGGGCAAAGCAAATTTTTTTTATGTACAGTGGCATACTCACAAATCACAAGCATAGTTTATTAGAACTTGGTTTTAGATTTTCAATATTTCACGGACAGAACAGGCAAGTGCAGCCTAATTTTGTGTCCAATTACCACAATTAAGTATGAAGATCAGATAATTGGACAGAAAATAGCCAATTATGGTAATTTGTGCCTACAGTTACTGAATTTACATATCCAATGGAAATTGTTACACAAAGAAATTTGATGCATAACTGTATCCATATTCTGTGAGGTAAATAGTAAAATACATGCTTATGATACAATTGTCATACATCTATATATGTCTATCCAATATCTGCTTATGTCTGAATTTTTTTCAAGGATTTCTGGATGATAGATAAAGTATCTAGAATCCTGTGCCAAGAGTCCAAGCTTGTAGTTTAGAAGTATTCTGATTAAATTTTCAAAGATTTGTAAAAATTAAATTGGCTATGGCGTGCTCATCAAAACATGATTACTGGACAAAATTTCTCCTACATGTATAGACACATAGAGATCAACCAGTCCAAACCACTGTTACTGTACAGTAAACAGAAATTTGCTTCCTCTAACTAAAAAATATCCAGCCAAAATTCCATTCAAGGGCATATTTGTAGAAAAGTATATTTTAAAAAAGCATGGTGCATAAAAGCATTTGTAAATCTGAAAAAAATCTTATGAACGTTGTTGAAGATTTTTATATGGTTTGTTTCCTTGTATTTGTCAAATTTAAGCTACGTTTCAGTTAATGGCAAATTAAATTGATTCAAAATTAAAAAGAAATAGGTATCACTAAGTTAAATAGAATAATTCAACCTGGATAAACATGATAATTGATTTACCTACATATATGCAGTCAGAACAGGCATTGCATGCATTGTGTTTTCATAGGTCAGAGTTACTACCTAATTAAAACTTAAAAATGCAACATCCTTCCCTCTTTAAAATGGTATAAAAGACAGAATTATTTTTAAAATTCAAAGAGAGAATTACAACTTGTTTAACAACCCTCTAAATTTATTCACTTTGACAGTTTGGTAGTGTTTACATAAAATTAAGCACCTTGGAAGCAAGAGATTTTTACTAAGAGAGGATTGGGTTTTCACATAGGTTTTGACAGATTTCAGATTTAGATCTTCAGATTTAGGAAAGGAGGGAATGCTTAACAGATAGACATAGTTGGTTCAGCATTCCCTGAAGGACCCCTATGACAGAGGAGGTTATAGCAGAATATTTCCTAGACTGAAAGATATATCTTCCTCTCCTTACCCCTCATGGAAAGATGGACATTGCTGTCTCAGTCAGTGCTATGAACTTCCTCCTTAAGGCATTTGCTTACAGAAGACATACGTATAGTAAGAATAAATTAAAAAAGAAAAAAAATCAACAAAATCAAACATATGATGATATTTTAAGTGTTGAAGTCATGTGATTTCCTTGGTCACAAAAATGCTGTTATTTTTGACTCATCTTTTGTGCAGACAAAGATAACCTAGGTGTAACTCTATTCATTTTAAAGTAATATTTGTCCTCATATCTCTAAAATATCTTATTATCTCTAAGAAATATTTGGAAAAAAGCATGAAAATTTATTCTTAGAGAAATTAATAATAATTTAGTACTACTGCCTACATTTTCAGTCCCAAATGTAAACACTTGTTTCTGGAGTACAGAATGTTGACAAATTAACACTCGCTGCCGTGAGCCATCAACCTGCAATGAAAATACATATGTCTGCATGCAAGTTACCATTGTGTGGTTAGCTCTCCAAACCTGATACGAAGGGCTAAAGTGCTGAAGAAACAGACCACCATGCTTTTATAAATTTCCAATACTTCATTATGCTAGAAACTACAAGGTAGATCCCAAGGCTGACTGAGTCAAGAATGAGAAAGATCTAGAAATCAGAACCAAGTGTAAAACAAAAAGAGTAGAGCAATTTTATGCAAAAATTTTATAAAACAGAAGTCCATAATATTACACAAAGAACAAGTGATTTTATATTGAAGTCCTTCATTTTTATCATTTACAATTAATTTTTGTACTTGTGGAAGAAGGATACCCTTCTGAATATCTGTTTATTTCCTGAGAAAAAAAGGATAAACCCATGTCTGGAACCTAAATACACTTATTGTATTTTTAGCAGAAATCTCTTTAGCATGGCCAGAACCAGATATTTTGTGTTTCCTTTTGCTGTGAAAAGTGCACAAAATGAACTATCTGAGAAATATTTACTCCCAAGGCTTGGGTTCACTCAGCTGTCCCAGGATCGTCCCTGCTGTTTGTGGCTGCACACACACAGCCCCAGGGCACCGTGGGCAACTCTTTAGAACTCGACTTCCACAGCTTTCCTGCTTCCTGCAGGTTGTGTCTCTAGGGCACGTCACAAGCTTTGTATCCCTTTTGTTTGCAGTGTGACATGGCACAGGAGGGCAACCTGGCAGAAAACAGCACCTCCCCCCCAGCTCCCATCACCAGCCAGGAGCCCCAGGCTCCTCCACAGGAGGCATCTGAGGACCAGATCTGCCCAATCTGCTTGGGCACCATTAACGATGAAGCCTCTGTGGACTGGTGCAGACACACTTTCTGTTTTATGTGCATACTGGAATGGTCCCACATTACAGCTGTGTGCCTGATCTGCCAGTGGCCTTTCAGACACACCTACAGCAAGGTGGGACCCAGTGACTATGCCGTGTACCGCTTCATGCAGTTCAGACCCACCAGACACATTCAAGCAAGGAGACCTCAGCGTCACTCTGTGATAAGGAGATGGCATCATCCCTCAGGCCACCAACAGCACCGCTCTGCCAGCAGAGACGAGGGATGTGGCCGAGTTGGGACCCCAGAGAGAACCCAAAGCAGGTCCCCAAGGAGGTACCACAGCACAGCTCGAAGCCAGTCCCCACGGAGGCACCATGGTGGCCACAATGGAGCTCGAAGCAGGTCCCCACAGAGGCACCATGGTGGCCACAACACAGCTAGAAGCAGGCCCCCACGGAGGCACCATGGTGGCCACAACGCAGCTAGAAGCAGGTCCCCACAGAGGCATCAGGGTGGCCACAATGCAGCTCAAAGCAGGTCCCCATGGAGACACCATGGTGACCACAACATGGATCGAAGCAGGATCCCAGGTGGGCACCATGGTGGCCACAGCGCGGCCCCGCCTGCCCAGCTCTACAGCCCCTCAAGCCGCAAGAGACGATAGCAGAGCAGGGCTCAGGACACTGCTCACATCACTGAAGTGGAGGAAGGACAATCTCCAAGGCGGGGGCGGAATGTCCCAGCCTCTTCTAGGAGGACCGAGCATCATGAACGGGGACACCAACTTTCTACCAGGGAACAGCAGCCAACAAGGAGCCGATCCCGGCGCAGGTCCCGCAGCACTGGGCACCAATCACAGCAGGAGCAGTAAAGGAACAGGGATTGCAATAAAGACTGATCTCCAAGCCCTGATTAAGTTCTTTATCAATAATATTTTAAACAAGTAGTTATGCATATGGTTGAATGGACCTCTTTCAGAAATAAGGAAAGCACCTTATGATGCAGTTTTTAACCTTTTGAAATACTCTTCTTCTTCAGTTGTTCCATGGCTCTCTTCATGAGCACGGTCCTGACCTTTTCTAGCCTTTCTCTGAATCTATTCTCTTCCATGTACAGCCAGAAGTCAGACGTGTTGCTGCAGACTGAGTTATGCCTTCACAGTTTTGCACCTGGTCAGTACTGCAGACTCTGTACTACATCATTTAGCTACTGGGAATGCACGTCACTGCAAAATCTAGAATATCTCTTAAAGTCTATCCACTAAAGAACAGATTAGCACATATATTCTAGAAACAACTGTTGTAGCTTGGCAGTCTGACAGTAGAGAGGTACAGGAACTACCAAGAGAATGAATGGCTCTCATTAATATCATATAGGTTCTTGTAAAGCCACTATTAACCAGTGGGTATATTCAGAACTTTTACTGCATAGTTGCGTAGTTTAAAGTTCCTGAAGTCCATGCAAGCACTATACAAACAATAATGACTGTCAAGTAGTGGTTTTACAGACCTTGCCAAAGACTAATCAACTCCTTTATTATCTAAGCATTTATGATTAATTTGAAAAGGGAGACTTCCTAAATCCTTGAGCCATTTCTTTATCACATAATCCCAATGTCCCAATATATTCAAGACAGAGAAATGAATGATCTCAATATAGTCTTTTGTCATCTTTATAAATAAGAAGATAGTTTCCTAAGAAGTTCCACCAATATAAGCTAATAATTCTCAAAAAAATATGGAAGTTTCCCTGATTGATTCAGTTATGTGAGTATTTAATTGCTTTCCTTAATGCCTAGGGTAAAGGCTGTACAATGTACAACAGTAAATCTAAACACAATAATGAGGAGAGGTTTTGGGAACAACTTTGTGACTCTGTAGTCCATTTTTTTGGAGGAAGAGAATGGGATTTTACATGGTGCATAGATTTTTACACTTTATGTGGAAAAACAGCCAATTACATTCTTCTTATCACATGCTATCATTAAATCTGTCTAATTTGAAATTCAGGAAAGAAATAAAAAGCCCATAAATTTCCTTATCAAGTATTCTCTTAAATGCAAAGCCAAGCATTAGAATTTAGGCATCTCTAATACATCCAGACATATTTGAAAACTAATTTAAAATTCAAAGCATTTAAGACAAGACTAAATATTTTCTTTTTCTATTCTGCTACAACTGTAACAGTACACAGATGAAAAATTACTCAAAACTTTGGTTACATTCAAAAATTTAGAAACCTGGCAGTTCATACCTATTAGATATTTAAAAGAAGTTGTACATGGTATCACTGGATGTGTTTCTCTAGCATTATTTTGGGGTTTTTTAAGACCTACCATTCTTATTTGATTTTTTTTTTCTTTTCTGCATGCTACTCTGTTCTATTTCCCTTTTTATATTCTCAGTGTAGTTTAAGCCTCTGTATTCTAATTCCGAATCTACATTCCAATGATGAGCAGTGTCCCCCTAGGGTCAATACTGGGACCAATACTAGCCAATATCATCATCAATTACATAGATAGTAGGATTTAGTGCACCATCTGCGAGTCTGTGGGTGACACCAAGCTGACTGGTGCTACTGGAACGCTACAGGGAAGGGAAAGAAGGCAACTCTCCTTCTCTTATGTGGAAATATATGTGGAAATGTGGAAAATAACAAAGTGATTCTCTAATTTGGTTGACTACTTTGAATAAATGTTTTCTTCAAATTTATTGCTGTAATTGGCTCAAATCAAAAAGATTGCCTCCACACATTTTTTTTTTTCTGCTAAAAACAGGGTAATAAAACTTGCAAGAGAAATGTGGGAATTCATCCACATAGACTCTAATTTAAGGGGTGTGGGGAACATCAAATTCAGAACATAAAAATGATTGGTTTTGCAGACTACTTTGGAACTGAATTGTACTTCTGGAAGTCCCTGAAGTGTCACTGAAAGGAGTATATAATGTCTTTGCTTCGTTTTGGTGATTTGGGGAAGATACTAAATATGTTAGATGTTAGATATTTACTTATTATGGATGTGTTTGAAACTCCTTGCCTTCGCATTTCTGAAGAACTGTCAAACAGCATTAAGGAAATGTTGGTTTTATGACAATTACAATCTGACGCACAGAAAAAAAATCCTATAGCACATTAAATATGTAAGTGTACAGAAAAAGACATAACATGTGCATAAAGAAAAACAGGCAGAATCACAAGACAGAGAACAGCATCACTGAGAAATTTCAGAAGGTTCACATTTTTTCCTGTAAATGTTTTACTATTCATATTCTGTCTATATATATTTTTTTTTACCTATGTATTTATTCGTGAAGTCATTCACTTTTTTGTATATGACTTCCTGCTCTAATATCAAACACTACATATTGGCCTGTATGTCACTGTTATTTATTATCATTTTTTCATAGACTAGGATTTCTTACCAATTATGTAATTTTATTGGGAGTTGTCATAAATGTTTCTGCAACCCAGATGTCTTTCTATAAACAAATAGGCAAGTAGTCTGTTAACAGCATACCTTTTTATTACATTTGGTATCAATTTACTAACAAATCTTGATCTCACACTACCTACTTGATTCAATTTATAATTTACATATTTTCAAGTCTTCACCAGTGAAGTTTAAACACTTATGTTTTATGTAATTTCACCATATTTTGTAATTTAAAACTTATTACGCATGTCAACTATGATACCTATGTTAAACAGTGATAGAATTATTCTTACATATATGTTATGCTGTAACCATTTTCTGTGTGTAGAACTACTAGTCTACATTCCATCACCCCCATAAAACAACTGTTAATTAACTGTTTGCCTCTTTATTGGTGTTTGTGGTTTTTTTTCAATTTTATGTAATAGGAACAGTAGGGGGCATTCAGAGCTTTAGATGCTGGGTATGGCTGGATATTATCCTATGATGCTAGTTAGCTGCATTTTAAATGCATAGAATCCAGTTCAAATAATTTACAATATACCATATTAAATCCATTAACTTATGTTAAATACATCTACGCATTGTGAGCTTCTCATTTACATCTTTGTTGTCTTGCTCATTACTTCCACTTCAGTTTATAGAAGCATTTTTATCACAGAATTTTAATAAAATAGATGAAAAGCAAAGATTATTACTAATTAGCTGCCACAATTTTAAAATAATGGACAATAATTATTTTCTTAAACTGAAAGCATATACATTCTTAATGTGACACTTAAAAAACAAATTAAAAAACCAAACAAACAAAATAGGAAATAAAGTCTGTAGTGAGAAAGTGATAGGAAAAACAGCTATCCTCCACAGCTCTCAGAAGAAAATATAAGTAAGAAAACATCCCAGTATTTCTTATAATTTATAGCTTCAGCTCCACACACCTGGGAGAAGCTATGACAGCTATGGGGAGCCTTATACAGCCTATTGAGAAATAAGCAAAAGCCTCAGAAACCTATAGATTTATAAGTATGTAAAACAGGTATTAGGGTGAGGATGCCACTTGGGTGTTATTTGAAGATTTGTAGGTGGGGATGGCTTCATATCAACATGGCATTTCCCTCATTCTATGATATGAATAATGTTTTCCTCTGCAGAATGCTAATTAGCAGAGGAAATTTGGTTCCAGCAGAGTGGTCCACCTACTAAAGCTGGCAACTGTCTAGAATAGAACACAAGAAGATTTACAAGGTCAGAACTGTGTACGTATGGGTTTAACTTTAAAGTTTACTATGATCGAGGCATCCTTAAGAGAATTAAGGTCCAATATTTCCTGTGAAGATTGCTTACACATTTTCTACTATAAAGTTTTTGAGTAAAATGCATAAACAGCAGATCATCTAACAACAAGACCTTTTTGAGTCAGTCAGGTATAGAATCAGGTACAATCCTGTTTACTTGTTCCAGTGATCAAAAGAGAGACTTTTTGAGAGACAAGAATATTCTAGAAATTTGGATACAAGTGTGGGATTGGGAAAAAGTAGGTTTATATTTACATTTCTCTTTCCGATTGTACTGAAATATCTTTTTCACTGCCCCTCTCTCTGAAATTCCTGCATAGGCTCCAGTTTTCTGTCAGCAGAGTACAAGGCATCTCTTCAAGCAAATGGATATTATGCAATCAGAAAGTTAGGGGACTTAATTTTGTTGCAAAGGTGAAACAAAAAGAAAACCCCTTTCTCCTTGACAAAAGGTAATCCTACAATTCAACTGTTTTCAGCCTACATGCAACAGCTGACGAGAATGAGAAACTCAAGAGAAACTCCAAATCTGCAACTCAAACCACAGAACGACCAGTTTGGGGATTTGTATTTTTTACTGCATAAGCCAGAGTATTATAGGATTTCCCAGAAGACTGTCACACAGGTGCATTTTATTACTTTATTTTCCAATATTTCCTGCACTAATACTTGATATACATATCATAGTTATTGTATGGATTCCAATGGCTAAGTTTATAACCTCAAAAATTAAATAGATTATTCAAGGAATAGCATTTCACGCTGGTTGAGTGCTTGCAATTTAGGTCTAATATTACTTACTTTCTCATAGTTTGCCTTCTGGTCACATTAAGGTAGACAAAGAGAGTGCAATTCACTGGTTAGACTTTATTACGCTTTGCCATTTGAGGTGCTGTAGGGTACCCAATCTGGAGTTCACCGTTCGTCAGACGCTCCACAAGGACACAGAAATTCTGAGCATCCTCTGTCATACCTTCAGGCCCACGCAGATGTCTCAGTTACTGCAGGGTCTTAGAATGCACTGGATTTCTGTGCCTGGGGAAAATGAATCCTGCCTTATTTTGGGTCATTTGAATAACCCTGCCGGCTCCTGTGACTATATCGATTAGACCTCCGTGGAACAAAACAGTGCGCATATGGTTAATGGAGACACTAAAATTTAGATCTGAATCTGGAGCTGACTCCCACATTTACATTCCAGTAAGTTCCTGATTACCCTCTCAAATTCAATCTTACGGTTACAATTCGTATTTCATGGCCTATTTCCAGTCTTCAAGCAATTCAACTGACTATAAATGGTGTCAGATCTTAATCATTTTTCTTTCTATTTCTAAGTAATAACCCTAAAAGTGGACCATATAAGAATATACATAAGGAAAGTGGAAGATGTGTCGTATGTTGACAATGGATTGCAAAATACTTATCCCACCTTAATACTCTCATCAATTTTTCCTGGTATTTGTGTGTCCTTCCTGCCACATATGAAACATCTGGTTTGTCATTTATGTCTGCATATCCGTTCATTTATACTATACTCAAAATATACCAGGAATATTAATTTTACCTCAAAGTTTTTCAGCAATTTAATATCTAATGAGCTTTAAAAGATACGGAGTTTATGCAAATCAACATTAATATATGCAAGATGCATAATTAGAGTATGTTTTCATACAATGTTTCATAAACAAGTAGAAGGTTTTTTTCATACTCTTAAAATCTAGTATTCTTTAGGTCAGTGTCCCTCCAGAAGAAAGATAGCTGGTACACTTACACTGGAAGATTTCATTGGTCTTGGAGAAGAAATCACTGAAGCAATGGAAAATAGACATATATTTTTTTAATTTGGTTATAAATTTGCCAGACCTAAAGAATATGCACTGCTCTTTTCTGATAATGTACATAAATATTTTTTATCACTTCACCTGTTCATTCACTCTGGAGTGTGATGGTCCATGATGGATGAGAATCTTCACAATGTCTACATCTCCTCTCCAAGCAGCCAAGTGAATAGGAAAATAACCTTTATTATCTGCCACATTAGTCGACGCTTCATACTGCAGTAATTTGAGGACTATATCCCTGAAAAACATGAAGTAAATCTACAGATTGATGGGAAGGTTATTTTATTAAGTTTTTACATGAACATAAATATTACCAAAACTTTATGCTTAATAACAGAAAAAAAGGTATTTGAAGTGATACTGCTATAAAAACGTAGACAAATCATTTCTAAGAACAAACTAGCTGGTAAAACATAGTCAAAATGTTATTCACTGTAATGATTCTTACTTCTTATGAATACCTATCAGTTCTCTGAATCTGTTTCTTCTAACAGCATCACCTGGCCATGGAATCTTTTTTAGAATTTGACAGTAAAGGTCACGTGTGTGTCCCTCAAGACAAACCTTCCAGGAACTAACAGCAGAGAAATACTCTTATCCCCATCACTGCCGAGTTCTGGAGGCAGTGAACCAAAAGCGTAGCTTTATGGACATGGTTCTTGCAGTAAGTTTTAAAAGTAGCACATTTCCTTTTTCTTTAAGGCATAACCTCAAAGAGTTCTTTTGTAGAAAACAATTTAATGATGGTCTACTTAGATATATGCTATCTTCTATGGAATAACTGCTTCTGTTTTCATTTCCCACACTGCTGCCTGAGAGCAGTGAGGAAAAAAGTGGATTTTATTATTTTAATTCTTATTATGCTACTTCCAGTATTTTCAGTGTGGCTTACCATACATTAAATGAAAGATTAGTATAAGCTGGCATATTGCAACCCTCATTTTTAAGCAGTCTCCTATACTTAGTTTCAAAGGTTAAACTTAAAAATCAACTGCCTGGTATGATATTGGTTATCAAGTATGACAAAAACTAAATCCATTCTGTCTTATCTCTCTGTCTGTCTTCTCGTAGTTTGACACAGTCAGGCTTCATTAGTTATCAAGTTACTAGCATCTCTTATCCAGTGTGGACAGTTCTATGCATACTTTTGCTGAACATGGAAACACTGGCTCTTAATAATTTTGCTGAAAAAATTGGGGGAGGGGGTACGTAGGGTGTGATGGAAGGAGCTTGGTGCAGCCAGTGTTACAACTTGACTACAAATTGAGACAGAAGGTAAATCCCAAGGTAATTGTTCTCCTAACCTTGATGAAATCGTATTTAATTGCATCTTGAGAAAAAAATGTAGCAAGAGTGAATATATCCAGCTCAAAAGAAACTCCCAATTGCCTCCAAAAAAAATTGTAGAGATACTGGAGTCATGTAACCTAAGCTTTTAAGGAGAGTTTAGGCTGGATTTTGCTTACTCCTGAAAAGGTCAAATAATATGAAAACAACCAACAAAGAGTATTTTGACTACAGGAGTGACTTTTGGTACACTAGAAGTTCCAGAAAAGTGACTACCCAGACTTTTTACTACAAATAAGCTTCGAGAGCCTTCTCATGTTATAATAATTGGTCTTGCAGTACAAGGTCTAACGAAGGCTAGAGATGCAGAGTAATCTGAAAGGGATACAATTCAAAGGAAAGAGAATAGAAACATGCTGGGGAAAAACACAAAAAACCCCTCCATAACTTAAATTTATAGATAATGATACACAGCAAATATTGAGAAGAGTCTGTTTCAATATTCAAGCTACAATAGAACCTAGTCTCCTTCATCCTACAAGAATGCCCTGACCCATCACACTTCTCCAGGGTGAGCTGTTTTTAGTGCTCTGGTAGAACTTTTTCATTTTGTAGAAATAAATTTCAGAGAGGAGAAGTCTGAGAGTCCTTAGCCCAGTAACATTACTGGGCTAAGTAAAATTACTTAGGGAGACCGAGATTCAAGTGCTTGCCCCAGATAAGATTTAATAACTTACATAAAGCACAATAATTTCAAAAAGAAAGAGAACTATCCCAGAATAACGAAGAGGAGGGAATTCATCATGCACAGTGATCACACAGAGACTTGAACACTGGGTTCGACAAGTTTCCCTGTCACAAATTATTGGTTGGGTCATTAAGACTTACGTTCTCACATTTCCTGAAAAACTCTGATTTCTCTCAAGTTCATGCTAATACAAAGAGTGGAAAATAAAAACTTCAAAAGTTTTAAAAGGACAAGAACTTCTCCTAATTGACTTCTCCTAATGACAACAGAGAGTACCCAATATTGATTGTGAATATCAAGTTTCAAATCTGAAACAGAGAGCAAAGCTATTTATTTGTTATTTGTGGTGACTAACAAAATTACAGCCTCCAGGTGATTGTCCAATTCTCTTGCTGACAGTGTTACCATTGTAGCAGGATCGGTATTACAGCTCGGATAGCAGGTCCTGAATTGTTGATTTATTGTGAAATACTTCATGATGTATTGCAGTTTACTTTACTATAACAAGCTATAAATGTGATGTCAGTAAATGCTACTTTCCCTGCTGTGAGAGTAGGGAGTTATAGCATCCAGTGGTCATTATGACATTTTCAGCAGCTGCAGTTCTATCTGCTCCTGTACATGAGTGCGCACCTTGAAGTTCTCTCTGACTTCAACAGAATTTTGGGCCAGCGCTGTGTCTGAAAATGCTATTTCCCTTTTGTATGTTTTGGGATTTTACAGTTTATATTGCTAGGTTTCACTTGAAATCTCTGATAGATTCAGAGTTTATACAGCAATATTTTTATTCTGCTGGGTAACTAATGGTTTATAGTCAGTACAAAACAGGTTAAAACCATTTTTTTTCTGTTTAAAACCACCAATCTTTGCAAGCTAAGGATTGAGCTTTTGTCAGTCAAAAAATGTGCAATGGCACAAGAAACAACCTATAAACTACACACAAGAGAAATGTGATAGTGTCCATTTTTAAAAGGGCTGGTTTTAATATACCATATAAGGAATTAGACTTAGTTTGTTGGAAGTAAAAAATTATGTCATTATTCTGAATCTTGCTACAGAACTGGAATTTTGCAAAATGAACAACATTGAGTTTAATAGAATATCATATATTCACCAAAAGATTCATCTGTTCAAAAGAAAATACACAGGTTTCTATAATACAATTGAAGACACATCATAAAGTTCAAATTTTTCAAAGGAAGAAAAGTAAACTAAACATATAATTGTTATGGATTTATATGTTACCTTCTGGATAGTTCAAAATCACATTAAAGCTGGTGTAAATCTGCCTCTGTTCCAGCTGGGGTTTGACCAGTGCTTTATCTCCCACAGGCAAAAACCCCAAAGCCTTATGTCAAAATTTTCCTCAGTGAAAATCTAGACAGAGTTAACACTGTCAGTTTACAAACAAGATAGTTGGTCTGCATTAAGAGAGGCAGCTCTTACTTTGGTTACAGTGGGGTCCATCCCTCGAGAAATTTATAGACCTCACTAAAATCTTTATGTTTTGTTCTATCCTAATAACAACACACACCTGGCAGCAAACTACAATGGTGGTAACATAGCAAGGGGAAACATGTAATGACAGAGGTAACACAGAATAAATGACAAGGTATAATAACAAAATATGCAGCAAGTTTCCAGTTTTTCACTGACACATCAATGCCTTAAAGAGTCAACTGCACTGGCATGCCTGCACAGTACCCCTCAGTGAGGGCTTTACAGGCCTCCCCCAAGCTTATTGAGATAAGCACATGGTGGTTTAGGTGGACAGCAAGGAGGGGAAAGCTACAAGGTCCAATAAGAGGTAACAGCCATTTTTTTATTGCTTTCAAGCATATAATTTCAAAATACTTTTATCGTGCTACTTTTACTTTAATAACCATTAGTCTATACTGTCCTTCTGTTCCACAAAGTTGTCTCCTTAAACACTCAGCTCACTATGTATTTGTACATACACAAGTGTACTACAAAATTTTCCATTGTAATTTTCCACCAGCTAAAAACCACTAGAGCCACCACTAGCAATAACAATAATAAATTACTCAGAATCAAGCAGGAAATTGGAAGAACCAGTATAGAATCAATAACTTCTAAACTGCATTTTCCATTTTTTGTTACTACATGCTGATATCGATGACAGTGTCAAAAATTCTTATAGTAATGTATCCCATGAGAAATAAGATTATTTTAGTAAGACAGGGTTTGTCAGCTGTCTGTGAAAATCTCAGTAATATGCTACATATTTTTAAGTTACACAGTTAAATATCATTCTCCATTAAAATCAAATGTGAGGCACTTACTTGTGTCCATTTAAGGCTGCATGATGTAAAGCAGTATAACCTGAGCTATCTGTGCAGTTTATATTTGGTCCTCGCCAGATGCTGCAAATAAAGCACAATTGTAGAGTTATTTTTTTAGCTTGGCAAGTACAGAATTGTCGGAAATTTGATGTAAAATAATAAAAAAAAAATCACTGCAACAAGTGTGCTTAAACTTTAAAAGACAAATTATCTTGAAAAGAAAACGTCACATTGACATCAATATCATTTATTTATAAAAATAATTTTACACATTCATCTTTATAGATAAAGTCATTAACTTCATGTAGGGCAGTCTAAAAGACTAATAAACTATTCTGTCATTTCAATTAGAACTGTTCTAGTATCACTGTTGCAATTACACTGAGGTTATAATCTGATTTTGCACTACTTTTTTCACATTTTCATTGACTTTAGTTCAGTTAGTCTAGACTCATACAAATATAAGATTAGTGACATCCAATCATATCTTTAAAAGAGACAGTAAATTTATTCTTTTTCTTGGCCTGATATTTTAGCTCCAATTTAAACCAATTATATATTTAAATAAATCACATATATATGTGTGCATATATATTTAAAGTTTAATAAATTATATTTCTTATTTGTTATCATTCTGTACTTTACAGCATTTGTTTTACATTCAGCTTCATTATATGTCCTGTATAATTGTGATCTATTATGGACTGCACACAAAAAAATAAAGGGTGTGTTTATTTCTAAGTAGAAAAATGCGACTGCTACTCTACCAAAAAAAATACCCAAACCCCCAAAAATTAACAAACATCAAAGTCTGGAAGTTGGATTCCAAGGCATATTGGCTATTTGCACATCTTTTGCAAACTGAATACATTTGAAGTTGACTATATCCTTTGTGAAAGCATAGAATGATGGAATTATTAGGCTGGAATAGTCCTTAGGGATGAGCAGATCCAACCGGACCTGTCTACTACTAAATCACGTCCCCGAGCACATCATCTACCTGCCTTTAAACATCTCCTCAACCACCTCCCTGAGCAGCCCGTTCCAGTGCTTGATAATCCTTTCTGTGAAGAGTTTTTTCCTAATGTACAATCTGAACTTCCCCTGACTCAGCTTGAGGCCATTCCCTCTTGTCCTATCACCTGTCATTTGGTAGAACAGACCAACACTCATCCCTCTACAACCTCCATTCAGGTAGTTGTAGAGAGCAATAAGGTCGCCCCTCAGCCTCTGCTTCTCCAGGCTAAACAACCCCAGTCTCCTCAGTCGCTCCTCGTAAGACTTTTTCTCCAGCCGCTCCACCAGCTTCATTGTTCTTCTCTGGACACACTCCAGCACATCAATGTCTTTCTTGTCATGAGGGGCCCAAAACTGAACACAGTATTCAACGTGTAGCCTCACCAGTGCTGAGTACAGGGGCAGAATTACTTCCCTGGTCCTGCTGGCCACACTGTTTCTGATACAAGCCAAGATGCTATTGGACTTTTTGACCAACGGGGCACGCTGCTGGCTCATGTTCAGCCACTGTTGACTAGCACTCCCAGGTCCTACACTGCCAGGCAGCTTTTTAGCCACTCTTCCCCAAGCCCATAGTGCTGCACAGGGGTTTTGTGTCCTAAATGTGGGACTCTGCATTTGGCCTTGTTAAACCTCATCCCACTACCCTCAGCCCATCGATCCAGCAATTTTCTGCCTATTTTTTATTCTGTAGCACAGTTTTTAATAATTAGCATGAAAACTTCCAGGACATGAGAGCCCTGAATGTTCTCTTTTGCTTCTAATTGAACGTTAAACAGTCATTGGCAAGCAATTTTTTCCTTCACTTTGTAGCTAAGAATCTTAAGAAAAAAATCATAGAACAATTAAGGTTGGAAAAGACCCCTAAGATCATCAAGCCCAAACACTAGCCCAACACCACCATGTCTACATGTCTGGGTCTTTTTTAATCTGAAGTTAATAGATAGAAAGGGATTTCATACTGACATTTTTCATTATCTAGATCAATAAAATTACAAGCTATAATTAATATATGCTTTTCAAGAATTCTTTATTACTGGACCTATCTTTTATTACCAATGGAATACCAGTGTCACAGACTGGCCTCTTTTTCATTGTGTATGTTTGAATGATTAATTAGCTCATAAATCTAAACCGTTGTTTTCCTATAAGTAATACTGAATGCATACAGAATCATTTGTGAGACACTAATAGTGTTCACAAGGAGTGTAATTCTACATAGTGGTGGGTACCTCTCCCTCTTTGAAATTTAATTTCTTGGAAGAACAGGACTGAAATATTTTCTTGGGTGCAAAGAATCAAAAAAATGAAGTAACTTTTTTTTTAGAATCTGCTCAGAAATCTACAGATTTTCTTTTCTACAGAAGATGACTTGTAGCTATGAAAGTCACTCCAATCTTTACAGTTAAAAGGAATTATTTTAACTTCATGAATGATATCCCTTCCATAACAGACAGATGTTACTTACAGGGCAAAGACAGGATGCCCTTATCTTGTGGAAGGAAAGAAGCCCTTTTCTATCAATATTCTACAACCTCTTATATACTTTTGCATATTAATTTCTGAGTTATTTTCTTGTTTATTGAATTCCACTCTCTTCCTTTGAGATGAACCAGCTTATAAGAGAACGAACCAGAAAACTGAAAAAGCTGTCGACAGTCATATTTGAAATATTAAAATAAATACACAAATGACTGGCATATTAATTTACTTGGGTTTGCTTGCTTGCTTACTTTGGTTTACAGTTTTTAGGATTTGTCTGATTTTTGTTTTTTTCAAAATGCAAGGAATCCATGAGATAGTATATGTTTCATGATGCATTAGGCCTTTTAAACATATTTTTTAAAAAAGAAAAAGAAGCAAAACAAGCAACCAAAACCCAGTTCTTTTCTCCCTAATTTTCTCCTTTAATCCAAAAATTTTTTAATACATTCTACTTCTATTTCAAATGAAACTATATTGAATTTTTTTTTTTTGAAAGCTGAAACTTTATTAATGAGTATATGAATGCACCTATGTGAAGCTTCTCAAGACATTCAGGTTGGGAGACAATGGATGGCAAGTAAATCCTGGTAATTCCGAAAGGTGACACAGGATAGACAAAATAATCACTGTCAGCTCTCAAAAACTACCAAAAGACATGCTCAGAATCAGAATTTGGTCATCAACCTAAAGATCACAGGAGGCATGAGCAGGACTCAGCTGTGGGCATTTCTTTTCCCTTGGGCCAGCACAGAAATCCCCTCCTAGGAGATCTTGTATTGGTAGAGTTTGGCGACATTATTGCCTACAAAATGAATGCAGGTTTAGTGTATATACGGTGGATATTTATGCTTTAATAGCTGACAATCAAATTCAAATCAGACAGGCTGCAAATAGATATTCCCTACAACTCTCAGCTGTGTTGAGCGTTCATCTAAAGCTCTTCTCTTGTAATCAGAATGCAGCAAGGCAAAAGTAAAGTGGTGTATTTGCTCCATTAAAAAGCATCTAATTTCAGAGAAAAGTGTAGTGGAGAAGGAGAAAAAGCTTAGAGAACACTTCTTTGGTATCATAAACACATGCAATTTATGAGCAATTATTAAACATTGATTTATCTGTGTATTAAAGTACTTCAGTAGTTACTGTGAAAGCAACACTTTGGAAAAAAAACAAATTAAAATTCAACCTCCAGAAAAGAAGATTTTGACAGAAAATTAGTAGCTTTTTAGATTACCATTAGTACCGAATGTTCTCAAAAACATGCTTCCCCTAATTCTTTGATGCAGTCAATAATCAAGCTTCTTATTTTTACATACATTAGTGAGTTAGGATTTTTTTTTTACATACATCAGTGAATTAGGAAAATGTTTCCATCACTTAAGGAATTTTAAGAAAGTAATTTAACCTACTACGTGAAAAAAAAATCAGTTTTCAGTCAATGACGGATTAAACCTGAATTAAAACATGACTATTAATTAGCTTCTTCCACTATAACTTGCCATAGTGGGGCACAAAAAAGTGAAGTTTGTTGACAAACTATTGCCAAAAGAAAGACCTTTTTATTACGGTTTGCTCTCACTATGGACAAAGGATATTGACCTTTTCAACTCATGTTAAATATTAATGGGAAATACTCGTTACTTGGCAAGAAAATTAACATCTTTTCTTTTCTGTGAGCTGAAAATAATTACATATAAAGAGTAGCATTTCAAAAGTGATGTGAAAAATGACAGATTAAAGAAAAGGCTGGTTATTTGATTGATTTGTTATTTCGCTAAGTTTTTCGCTATATGCAAAAAAAAATTAATTGTGAAGTGGTGGTTGTTACACACATATGAACACAAAAGCAAGGAAATCAGAAGTTAACTTGGCTTATCTTCACCATACAGGCACACTGCCTATCAACATTATGAGAATCACAACTTTAAATATTTCCATCATATTTTCCTCTCTATTAATATACTTTCATTCTATTATTTCATTTTTATTATCTCATTATTATTTAATTAACCATGCACTAATATTTATGCTCTGGTAGTTTTGCCAAGGTGAAAATATTTTGATAAAACAATGATAGAAGTCTTTAAAAGCCGTAGAAAGCTGCCTGATGACGTCTGTGGCTGTTTGCCCATTAGTTTCACTTAAATCTTATCTGACAACTGACTGGTAATTCTCTTTGGCATTTGTTTCTTCTCTGAAATGAAGCAGCAAGGAAGAGGGTAACACTGTCTGGATGGAAACAGTCCCTTCAGAAGAGATGGACAGAGCACGGTTGTAAAAGAATATTAATCGTTTTAGTCTGAAATATAATCAATCCAAACTTCTGGAGTTAGTTCCTGAGTATCAAGCTGTAAAAATGAACTATAAATGAAGCCTCCCAAACCTCCAGCATGACTCAGCAGAACTTCCTTAGCGTTCTTAGCTGAATTTGCAAAGTCTACAGCTGCAAGCTGTAAACTTTCACCTAGATACAATACAGTTATGCTGAACTGTTACCGAATTACACAAAAGAAGCCCCTAGACTTGTTCCAGCCAGAAGGTAAGCAACCTACCACCAGCTGCACACCTTAAAGATAATCATAGAATCATAGAATCACCAGGTTGGAAGAGACCCACTGGATCACTGAGTCCAACTATTCCTATCAAACACTAAACCATGTCCCTCAGGACCTCGTCTACCCGTGCCTTAAACACCTCCAGGGAAGGTGAATCAACCACCTCCCTGGGCAGCCTGTTCCAAAAGAGACAGCCTGCCTAGAAACAAGGGAAGAACACAACAAAGAATGAGAAGATCCCAGTCCCTAACCCACTATTTGACCAACATTGACGTGCAGACAGCACACAAACAGCCCATGTGGGCTGGGAATTTAGGTTATAATTGCTTGAGCTGTAACCTGGTGCTGTACCATTGATAAATTACCCTGAAGGTTTTAACATCTGAGACTCTGCCTCGGGAAACCTAGGATGGAGGAAACAAAATTCTTTAACAGAATGTCTCAATATTTTAGGTTCTAAATCCAGTTGAGGACTGGGAGTGGCTTAGCATATGCCTAGTCCTCACTCCTTTCACTTCCCAGGTTTTCAATATCTTTGGAAGCTCTTCCTATAGACCCCCTGGCTCCTCAGGATTATAGAAGTCGCAAATTTCATCTTGCCAGGTCAGTATCAATAATGGGAAATCCTAAATTTCATCCTGTTCCCACTGATGTCGGTGGCAAACACTAACCAGCTCAGATAAATCTAGTTTCCTCATTGTTCCTGTGTTCAATAAATTAATACATATTACAGAAATACATGGTGTTAATCTGACAGAAATACATTGCATAAATTTATTAGAGAATATAGTCAGGTTTCTATACTCATTAGTGCTCTGCCTATATTCATACACATTTTCAGTCATGTAAACTGAGCGTACACAAAACGTAAGAAAAATTTTATAAGCATTTTTGAAAATGCAGATTTATACACTACAATATGTATCATCAGTTATTCAGACACAAAATAGTGCTACCTATTGTGAACAGCAACAAAATAGCTCTGGTTCTCTATTTTCTGCACAAATAAATCAAACTGACAACCATGTGCTCTAACATGTATAAATTAATGTTACTTATCAAATATCTAAGTGCCTCATTTTAGTAAATGTGTTTGGGGTTTTTTTTCTTTCTATAGATTCCTTTCTGATGGAATTCAGTGCTATGTAAGGTATAGTATCCTGTAAAAAGAATGTGTGTCTTTTTCATGTATGTTTTTAGCTATTATTTACATTGCTTTGCTGAATTTGAGATACATTTTCAAATTACATCAAGGAAAGCAAATTTAGTGACAGCAGGGGAGAAAAAACTCTCCTAGGAACTCATATTTTAAATCGTACTACATAAATAGTAGGTAATAATAAGGTACGCAAAAGCTGCATGTGTAAAAACAACATACAAAATGCACTTTAGGATTCTTTTTGATTAAGTGCAACTATAGGTCTTAAATTGGCAAAAGTCAATGACGTCTTGAATAAGGTTCTCTTCAATCTTTACAGCATTAAATAAGCTGCTGCATATAGCAACTTAGAGCTAAAAATTAAAATAATCATTTTTATTATTTTAATTTAAAAAATAAAATTGAGAAGGACAGAGGGATTATCAATTCAATTAATATTAACTGTCTTTTTAAATCTTATTGTATATATAATCTCAATTGTCTATTTAAGTGCCTTTGTTGTATCAGTGTGAAAAATGACTTCAAAACATTTCAGTTTTTAATGTGTGGCATGTGCTTATCTCGTTTCAATTCCTGCTGCTTAGTTGTCTCAATATAAATAGTACAACAAAATTTATGGTCAAGTTATTCATGGGATTAAGTATGCTATTCAAGTTAAGTCTCTGAAGCAGCTTATTCTACTTGTTTTCTTTAAACTTGATCTCTTTACAGTCTTCGCCAAAACTAGCGTAAGTCTGTAAAGCTGGGTAACTTCACCAAATTGTGATGTTCCTTCTGTTCAATTGCTAAACAAATTCTATTTAATATGAAATAGAGAATACAGTAAATATTATGACTTTTATTATTTATTATACGACATTTACTTGTTGCCATACTTAGAGCAGCTCCTATACAAGTAGATCTCATTCCTACACAGTGGTCTGATAATGAAGTGGAGTTATATACAATAAGCTACTTCATCCTGCAATATCTTATGCAAAATTTTATCTGTCTCTCTCAGTGTGAAACTGAGTCCATATATCTAGGGACCATCACCTCGAAGTCTCCTAATAGCTGGATATCATTAATTAATTTCATAACAAGTATGTATTTAGAATCATAGAATCATAGAATCACCAGGTTGGAAGCGACCCATCGGATCATCGAGTCCAACCATTCCTATCAAACACTAAACCATGTCCCTCAGGACCTCATCCACCCGCACCTTAAACACCTCCAGGGAAGGCAAATCAACCACCTCCCTGGGCAGCATATTCCAATGCCTAATGACCTTTCCGTAAAAAACTTCCTCCTAATCTCTAGCCTAAACCTCCCCTGGCGGAGCTTGAGGCCATTCCCCCTCTTGTCCTGTCCACTGTCACTTGGGAGAAGAGGCCAGCTCCCTCCTCTCCACAACCTCCCTTCAGGTAGTT
>WAAB01018490.1:542068-583317 GCA_013389865.1 Piaya cayana | reverse complement strand
TCTGCAAACTTGCTAAGGGTACACTCAATGCCTTCATCCAGGTCATTGATGAAGACATTGAACAGGGCTGGACCTAGCACTGAGCCCTGGGGAACTCCCCGTGTGACTGGCCTCCAACTGGATTTAACACCAGCTGGATTAACTGGCCTCCAGCTGGATTAAAACAGAGAACCTGACAAACTTTAGATTGTTCTCATATCTTTGTAGGTGTATGATCAAGTTAATCTAACAAATCTTACTTCAGCCAAAGGCTAAGGGGTTTTTTGCCTGAGAGCCAGTGTGTCTGCATGCCTCTGAGGCTGAGAGCACACAAGAAACTGGCTGTCACATAAGAACAGGGTGAAATTTTAATTTTGCACACCAAAAGAGGAGAAATAGATTTCTGCAGAAGCCATAAAAAGTATTTTGGGTTTTCTTTTTTAGTCATCTTTGAACATCTGTATTAAAAGTACTATAGAAATAAGTGGTCCTGGATGGCAGACTTAGGCCATTGGGAGGTGTGGTCTAGGAGTGTGCAGATTACACAGTCTGTGCATGTGTAAGTACAAGTGAATTTAAATATATTCATTTCAGTACTTTGTATAGGAAAAATCATATAAACTAAACCTGAATAAAAGTCACGTGGACTAGCTTGACTAAACTAAGACTCGGAGTACCTGAAATTGGAATCAATTTCATTTGAAGTTATATAATTTTATTCTGATAGAGTTAAGAGTTACGTCACTTAAATGCTACAAAAATCAGTTAATAAGCAAAAATGCAAAGGAGAAACATTTTGACTTCTTGAGGATGTCAAAGGAATATACAATAAATTAGTCATGCTTTATTAAAGCTGTCATATATAAGGTCACTTTGCATTTGACCTTTATGTAAGCAGCTTGGCTTCATCATTCTCTAAAGGCTACTTGTCTGGAAGTGCACTGGCTGGGTATAACATATGATACTGTGGCTATATTCAAAGAGCAATATGTTCTTCACTAATACTGGTTAGCTTTGCCTTATCCTTACAGTCAAGACCAATTTGCCTGGAGTGGTTAAAAGAGAGAAAGCTTTCATCAGTTATTACAGCAGGGTTCCTCTGTATTCTACTTCTCTATAGGGACGAGCTGTGGTTTTGCATAGTTCACAGTGAACCTTGGTAAATTCAGCTCATCAGTGGTGAGTCAGACAGATCCTTGGATCGACTCCAGAGTTCTGTCCTTGAGAATCCAGTCATCCTGACAGGAAAAATGTTAACTTTCATTTGGCATCATCCTGTACTGCGAGAACAGTGCTGTGAAAACAGCTCCTAATTAAGTTATGAAAATACTCAGTCCAAAACCAGATCAACAGACAGTATCTTTAATAAGTTAAAACCAGTTATGTCAGCCATATTTTTAAAACATTGTCTATGATATCTACAGGTATGATCTTATATGATCTGCAGGGAAGCCATATTGCTAATGCTGAAGATCAATGCATCAGATTAACTATTTCTGTGGAGGGCAACTCTACATCCTTTGTATCATGAGTTTGGGCTCCCTACACGCATGAGGTAGACAGGTTGAACACATCTGTTATGAGTCATACTTATATCCTTTGTATAGGATCTACAGATTGATCAAGATCAACCAGGAACAGAGCCCCACACTGCTAGGTAATATCAGGCCACACAACAGAGAAAGAAAAAACGACGTACTTGACCCTATCTTTTTTTCAGTAGATTTATAATACATAAAATAAATGCTGGGTTCTTTCAAGCCTTCCCAGACCACTGCTAGTTAGTGTAATTATATAAACAAGAATTATTTTTCTGTTAGCACAGCAATAGAAGTGGATCTTCTGAAAGCCTTTGTTTGTCTCATGATTGTAAGATACACTTATGAGACTATACCTAAGAACACTGAAGTATAATATACACCATCACTATTTTCTTTGTAAGAACAGTATATTGTCCCAGATAAACCACCCTGACGACTTCTTTTGTAAAAACTAAATTACACTAAAATGAAAAAAAAACCTAGTATTTCTCATATCAGAAACACATTGAAGCAAAGTCCTATTTCTCTTAAGAATACGGATATGATGACTTATTTTGTTAGGAGAGATATTCCTTTAGCCATTCTTTTACCTAATGCAACTGACCTTGAATCTTTAGTAAGAAAAGTTATTAAAGGATTTTCCAGAATACATTTTCGGAGGTCCAAGACAGTATTCCCATCCATCATAAATTCATGGTGTTTGCAATTCTAAACACATTCTTCTTACAGACAAGTAAAGTCAATATTTATTATAAAAGGAGATTTTAAAACCTCTAAATGATTAATTATGCATCCTGAAATGCATACAGACATTCCTGAAGCTCTGACACTGGAATCAGGACTGGGAAGAGTAACAATATATATCACAGATTTTTGAAATATGGATGCTCTTAGAACTGTAACCTCATCCAGAATCACAGACTGTTCATCCTAGAAACCAGCCTGGATGAGACTCTTCATTATAGCTCTAGGACACATAGAATAGAACCTGCTGTCTACAGAATCTGCAGTTCATCTCGCTTTAATACCTTGTTCTTCCTAATCTGTGTTTCCTCAAAAGTAGAGTAATTCTACCAGATACTAGGAGATTCAGAAATCAACCTATAGTAGTCTTAATCTAGATATACAACAATGTAACAGACGTAAGAGCATCCTATCTTATGTTTATATCCACGTGATATTACATCACCTATCCACATGGTTTCCTGCTTTTTCAGTCCACAGCTTGCATACCTTCATCTCACAACAGCAGCAATGACATCCAGCCCTTTTGGACAACCTACCATGAACTTAACATAAACTCAGAACAGTGAAAGAGTGCAGCTCCAGCAACTCACCTCCAAAATACAGATTCTGAGATATTAAGGCACTTGAAGTCTGTCAATAACCTATGACATAGATACAATACATAGACAACATTTGTGTTTTCTGGTAAAATACTTCCTCAATTACTCAGACTCCATAGCCCCAAGGAGATAATGAGGAAGGCAGAGAATACCAGAAGCCTGCAACAGTACATTTTCGCAGCTGAAAGGGATCTTGATCAAAATTAATTTATATAGTACTAAAACCCCTTCTTATCCATAACATAAAACATTAAACATTTTGAGTGTGTTCTCTGGAGTAACATAATTTCAAAACAGAGGTGAACTTAATGTCTGCTAGAATGCTAGCACAGAGTATCAGTATGTTACCTGGCTCCATGTTACCTTAGTCAATAAGAACACAACCTAGGAACGATATCTCAAAAATAAAGTTAGATATGACAAATACATGGTAAAAATGATAGTTACTGCCCAGAAAAAAAAATAGCACCTTTCAAATTACATCAATATTTCTTTTTTTTTTAACTGGATTAACATGGTAAATGAGAAAGCTGATTAGTGTGAAATTAGCTATTGCAATAAATACAGCTGAGCAAAACCAATTCGGTCATCCTGTTTTTACAGGGGCTAAAATACTGTATTACAGAATGGACATTATCAGACATATTAGATAACCTAAAACGGAATCTTTGCAACATTCAATCTTTAACATGTAGAGTTATTATAATGCGACATGTTCAAATGTTGTTGGCATAGTATAGAAAATCTGGATAAGAAAGATATTGGATGAAACTGTGTTTTTTGACAATAATTACTAAAGCAGGAAATGTTATTAACTAAGGGCAATTTGAGCATAAATCCTTTATCCTATGCTCAAGCTAATCATAACAGTAGGATGAACAAAGCTTTCCAAATATAAAAACACACAGCCAATGTCTTCATTTCTCCTTTCAGTAACACTTCACATCTTAAATAACATCAAAACAGAATCGTGCTATGGAGCACACATTTCATTTGCTGTGCTTTGCCAACAGAGGTCAGAATTACCTCAGAAGCATCCGAAGTCTTACTGTGATCGTGATTGAAATTACTTTATCACCACACAAATTACTTTCATAAAGACAAATAACATATTTTAACTAGAGAGGCTAATGCTTTACAACTTCACATATTACAAAGGTCTTCCAAAGCTTTTGGGTATGTGACAAGAATATCACCACTTTAAAATTTCATGAACACTGTTACTTTAATAATAACAAAGGCCACATCCATCACATCGCCAACAAAGTATTTATTAAGATATGCTAGTAATCACTTCGATCACTCAGAAAAACTAAATTCATCCAGCATGATGCCTTTCATGGAACAAAATTATTTATGACACATAGTTTAGAAGGCAGAATGTAATTACAGTAAAAATATTCACTAAATCTGCAGCTTATTTATGTTAGAATACCCTATTCAAATCCATTAGGAGTTACTGTTTCTATTTAAAAGCCTTATCAAATGTAGAAATTAAATCCAAGACTAGGAGGTTTAAAAGACAGAAGTTTCTAATATAAACGAAGATCTGGTTGCTGTAGAACTTTGAAAAGCTTAAAAAAGACCAAAAAAACCCCCACTTATTTCTAGATGTACCTAAAGTGATCACTATGTTTCTTAATTCTACAGAAGCAATGAAATACTAACAAAGAAACTAAATGTTCTTCCTACCTCAAATAGTTGTACTGAGGCATGCTTTTTAGAAAATGAAGGAGCCATCTCTATAACTACTGCAAGTGCTCCATTCAATTGCAGCCCTGTGGATCACAAACTTTTCAGCATCTTAAAATATAAATGTTAAAGTTGAGGGAAAATATTTTGAGAATGTTAACAGAATAATCTTGTCATCTTTCTGCTTCTGAAGTAAGAACTGATAGGATATTCCACAAAATCTGTTTTGGCAGATATCTTTACGTAAAATCTTTTGTAAGATTCAGGCATTACAGGAATAATTTAATGTTTTTTCTCAAGTGGCTTTTTGGTAAAAGATATCTGGAGAATACAAATTTGAGAGCAAATTTTCTTCCCAATACCACACATCTCAAGAAACATTGGAGAAGAGATCCCAGTTCCGCAATAAGACACCATGCAAAATGATTCATCCCAACTCTCGCCCCTATAATCTACTATTAGCACGACAGTGCATGCAAGACTCATGAAACAATTACTATTTTTTGCCTAGCTATGTTTAATACAAAATGTCCCTAGTTCTCTATATAATGCAGCAATAAACAATCCCTGACTAAATATCTTAAGTACTAAACTAAACATAACATGTAAGGACAGACTAGCTTACAACATAAAAAGGGGAAGTAATGCACCAAAGAAGGTTATGAAATGCACTCATGAGATGGTAGATTCCATCTTGCTTTCCTTTATTATATGTATGCATCATACTTATTTTGTTGGTTTACATTAAAGATCATTAAACTTAAGTTATTTGCAGAGAGGAAGGGATCCTTGTTTGTGAAATCTCCAGAAAGGTGTAGATTTTTAGAGAATAATGAAGATGGAAGGCCTGTGACATATATATGGGCTAGGTTCCCTGGATACTACTTAATAGTAAAGATTAAAAGAAACCAGCCAACATCCCTTGAAGAACAGGCTGCTGTTGAATCTAGCTTACACTGAGTTAACTTTGAATTTTCATTATCTTTAACCTTGGAAAGAAAGATTTTCTTTTTCTACATCTCATTTTAAAGGCACTTTAAAAAGGGGGATTTGATTATTATTTCAATCTTGCCAGTATAATTATTCTGTCAAATAAAGAAACTGTTATTTCTCCAGAGGGTGCACAATCTGATTTTGAGTAGGAAGAGGAAGTTTTCCTCCAAGTCCTAAAGCCTGATCAAAAAAAGATACTTGTTATATTTGGAGTCATATCAGAAAAGAAATATATATATCCTTATAAAGGCATTAAATTTAAAAAGTGGCTGAGGCTTCAAACAGGAAAGTATTAAATTGAAGCAAGACTTTCTTTAGGTCAGCTTTCCTGAGTAGCTGGATAATCAGCACCCAGCAAGAACTACAGAAAAAGAGATTTGTTCCTTAAATTGCTTGACTAGTTGCTGGTTCATGGCTGATCTCCCTTGGCCTCGCTATCAGGCTAAGAATCTCATTGCGTGTCAATAGCTTTAGTGCAATTCCAGAACCATGTCTGTGCTAGTGGGGGGTTTATAGTAAAAGGTAAATGTTTAAAAACCACTTAATTACTACAATATCCATCTCTTCCAGATTTTCAAGAAGCCAACTGAAGAGAGCGCAAAGTGATCTGAAGGAACTTAGTATCTTATAAGCCATGAGAGCTCATTGCTGATTTATACATAATACCTACATCAATAACATTTTTAGGATTTGAAACAAGATTGTACCACAGCAGTACCCCCTTAATATTTATAAGTGGAACCCAGAATTAATTAGGAGGACATTACTAGCATAAAGAATTACCAGCCATGATCAAAATAATTCTTTACAGACTTTGATAATGCCTGTTCAGGGTAGTCTGAATGCATGGACAACCTGTAAGCATTTTCAGTAGAAGAGTAGTCAAACAAAGCTGAAAGGTTTATTTCTCCATGGGCACAGAAACAGAATATCAGCATGTAGTTTATGGTTGCAGAAATTTTAAAACTACACTGAATCTGCATCAAACAAAAACAGAAACAAAACTTCTGACCTTTTTGCAAAACAGAAAACTGTAATGGTTCAGTAGCCAATGAAGGAATACAAACTCATTACAGTGAAACACAAATTTTAACCTAGTCGACCACATAGTTCCGCCACACAGGAGACAAAAATTTAGTAATAAAACCAGGACATGACATAATTTCAGAACTACTTTAGAGGCTTTTTTAAATGGCAAGATGAATTTTAGAACTTTAGTTTTGTGGCCATTATGGTTACAAAAATCTTCAGCTGAACTTAAACTGATATCAGACTGTCATTTTAAGTTTACAAATAGAAACTGTTTTTCTGATAGACTTTGCTAAAGCCCCCAGTCCCTCTGAACAACAGAAGATAAATACAAACAACATTTTTTTTCCAGACAATCAGGTTTAGAGAGTGGAGTTTTATATACTTGTCTTCCAGGTTAAAAAGGCACAACTGTTTTAGAACTCACTGCACATTTTTATTCACAAAATGGCAGTGGGCAATCTGGGACCTAGAATGTTTATATATTCTTGAATTTTAAGTATAATCTGGAGCATTAAAACTGCCTGGCTCTGCTTATCTCTCAGAATTTATGTCATGGATTATGTGCGTGTTAGGACTCTCCATAATGCCAGACCTTGAATGCCACGTCAGTTCCCTTGTCACTTCCAGTCTGAACCATTTAGGAAGTGAAGCTGCATCAGCAATAATAAATTAAATATGTTTGGAACTATTTTCTGGCATTGCGGTCATACTGACATAGAATGCTTCATCCTACACTACTCAAACCTTCCAATCAGGATAGCTGCATCCAGACAGTCTATAAGGCCCTAGATCCATACTAATTCTTCACTTGTGCCTGGCAGTTCATTCTGTGGGAGAATGCCACATGGCACATTCGAGTACACAGAAATGTTCTGTGGCAGGGTAAAGTTAGATGTGGCCTCACATTCCTGTCACAGGTTTCCCAGCTTAGAGGATATAGGAGCAATACTGTCTGAGTTTGGATCCAGACAGACCTGACAAGCATCTGACCCTAGCTCAGGTTTGTGCTTTATGCCTTTGATCCTCCCAACAGAGGTCACAGAAGTGAAGAGCTGTAAATACAATTCCACCTCCTTATTTTGCCTTTTGTGTGACTCCAGGATAGAGGGGAAGGGAAGTTGGATATGCAAATATCCCAAACAATATACTGTTGTTGTCGAGTTAAATTTACTTCTTTTCTCCTTCTCCACATGCACTCTCATATTGATAGAAATTCCTAGCAGTTCATCCATAACTGCACAGTTTACCTGCAAGGTAGTCTAGAAGCCTCATGTTAGTATCAAGCTAAGACATGAATATACAATCAACTCTGAGTAACATTATTCCAGGAAAAGACTGCTAATGGTAACGGTGGCATAAATCTCCTCCACTTCTTAGAAGACAGAATACTCATTTAAAAAAACCCAGTCTTGAGAATATTGTTCAGAAAAGACAAGGTAAGCATAGACCTGAAAAATTCTCACATGAAAAGCACACAAATTTAAGTTCTATAGAAGAACAGGAGCTCTTGGGAAAAAAGCCTCCCATCCAAATTGTATGGGAGGAGCCCAGAAATGACTGGGTGGGAAAAAAATAATTACTCCCATAACTAGAGAACAAGTTGAAATTAAGGACAGCCAAAGCCCTAACTGAACTGACAGGTTTGTCACTCTAATTTCCTTGTCATCACAAATCAAGGAGAAAGAAGACTTCTTAGGTGAGAGGGACCTAGTTAAACACTGGGAATTTGGCCTACTCGTCAGAGATACTATTTCCTATAATTAATTAGATGGTGTCTCCAGAAAGAACAAATCTGTGTGTTGTGAGAACAGGTCAAGGATTAAAGTGAGAGCTGGATGCACACACCACTGGTGAAGGATGTCCTAGAACTAGGGACTTCCACAATGCCAGCCTGTTATACTTTCCCTGAGAATCCATGGAAAAAAATGGAAATTCAAGGAAAGCATACATCAGGGAATTTGAACAGAGAAGGAATCAATAATAGAGGTTCCAAGGACTACAGCTGAAGCAGGGCAGGGGACACTTTCTATTGATCTCTGAGACAAAAATATCAGCTTCTGGAAGGCACAAGTCATAAGAATAAATTTTAGAATGTTGTCCTAATTCACCCACTCACAGTTCACAAGCCTAAAATAGGTCAACTGTCTGATAGTATATTCAGAGCTTCTAGTAATTCAAATCTTGCACTGGATATACCAATATGAAAGATTAATGAGTTCCCAATACAGAAGAAAAAAATCATATCTCCTTGCTTATATATCACATTGTGGCAGTGCCATGTGCACGTTCCTTATCTTTTGATTTGGTAAAGAAATATTTTCAACCTGATATTTATTTGGAGATGAGTCTGCTGTCAATACTAGAGAGCCTTTGCTGCAAGGCTTAGTGCTGCCTCCAGAGAAGGAGAGACACATGGATAGGAATGTAGAATTTAAGAGCATCCCTTCAAGGCCACTAAACGCAATGTGCTGCCATTATGAAATATGTAAATCTTACAGGTCAAATTACAATCCAAATAGTTTTGAAGTGCTGAAAAGATTTAAAGTGCCACAAGCAAAAAACCAAGTTTATGTCTGTGGATTCTGACAGGAAAGATTACTAAGTGACACCAGGTAGTCCAGCACAACCTGACAGAAATTTGAAGAGCTGTTGGAAGCTTCCTTATTTTTAGAAATTACAAGAAAAGTAATTTTTAGGAACTCTTACAAGATTTCTACACAGCAATTCTAGTGAACTCTGCTCAATAAAGCAGAGGAGATACAAATGAAAACTTAATATTTGTTCAAGAGATCTACCTTTCCACACCTAATCATCACAGTAAGGATAAAAATGCACTCCTGTCCACCTGAGAATGGGAAACTATCACTGAGGACACATGGAGTCACGGAGAGTCCAAACTGCAGGAATCTTTAGTGGAATTGGTCATAATCAATTTTAAGTAAAAGATACTCCCCACAGATAAATCACATATGGAATAAAAAGATCTTACAAACCAAGAGATACAAATGACTCCTGTTGATGTAAACGTAAAATAGCATTGTACTTTATCATCTGAACTCTTCTTTAAGCTCAAGGTGAGTCTCAATTTTCTTTCAAGCTTGAAAGTAGCTGCTTCACCTTTGGTTTCCTATGCAACAAAATGGAACAATTTCTTGGACGTTTTCACCCAAAACTGAAAGAAAATGGGAACAGTTCTGTACTTTATGGGGCTGGAAGAATATACATATGTGGATGGTTTAAGCAATGTCAGTGATGTCCAGTACAAAGATAAGCAACAAACCTATAGTCCCCTTATTCTAAACGTAACTTTGATGAATTCAAAGTGAATTATACTATTATTTCTCCTTCTTTCTGAAAAAAAAAAGTTATAATAGTCTCTTAGTATATTAGGCATGTATCAGTATTTTATGCTTCAAATTTGTTGCCAGCTTGACCGCGCACAGAACCACAAGCAAATCTCATTCTGAAGTGCACTTGCTCATGCAGCTAAACTGCCAGCAGAATTTGTAGGACAGAACAGTGCAGAACAGTATTTTCCTGGAAAGGTGAGACAGAACCTTGACCTCATGTACTAAATAGCAACAGCACAGACATAAGAGTTCTCCTTGAAAAGGTATTTTCCTTGTGCTGATAGTAATTAGATTGTGAGCTTTATAATTAATGTGACAAGTCATCATTCATATAACCTAAGGAATCATCCATTTAACATTGTAATTCCCTGAAAAACTCCAATGTTAACATTTCTGTCATCGATAACTGGAAACTGAAGTACTCATGAAGTACTTCTTGGACACAGATCAGTCCAGTGACAACATCCTGGTTTGGAAAATTCAAGATTCTTACTGCTTTTCTGCAGTATCCTCTACATGCTGCAATATTTCACAGGTATCTGATAAGAGGAGATCACTGTCCTGACCACCATGCACGTTGGAAATACATTCCTAAAGATTCCTGATTTCTTCTTCCAAGACTGTAAATAGTTCACAGAAGCAGTGTCACTACTTGGTTACAATGAAAGGGATCTAGCCGAGAGAACTTTTACAGTTGTGCCATCTCTTCTGATGACTTGAAGTCATCAAAAGTACATAGCAGGTAGAAACTAAAATACCTATAAAAAGGTAAATGCAATTAAACTAAATACAATACAGGAAAAAGGAAGAAAGAAACCAGAATGTCAAATTATTTGAACTGAGATCCTACTCATTCAGTCCTGTAATTACAAGTATTAAAAGAACACTAAGACTTCTTAGCTGGCTGTACCACCATTACACTGTACATTGTGGATATAATAAAATTACAGACACTACTGGTCAGAAAGTTCTCAATTGATCTGCATGGACATAGGTATGCAGAAGTCAATCATGGAGCAAAATTTATATAGAATAATATTTTAAAGGGCTTAAGGGATGAGACAATGGAATAGAAGTCACGCCCTCATAGATGGGATTGGATGTTGTCTGTGTAAGGCAAAAAGAGAAAGGATGCTAATAAGAGACCAATAATGATCCAACAGAAGTAAAGAGGAAGAAGATAAAAAAACAGCACTGCTCCTACTCAGTTACACAGAGCACTGGTCAATCGCAAGATTGCAAATAACAATAACTAAAGTTAAATATAGTATATAAGTCACATTCTTTTGTTACTCTGTTTTCACTTTCTAGTGACGTAGTTCACTGTGAGCTAAAAGTACAAGGTTTTAAATCTAGGTCCCAACCCATGGATCTCAAATGAAATAAAAAAGGATAGTCCATAAACATACAATCCACAGTTTGAAACTACGTATCTCTGGTACACTGTATAATGTAACCTTATTTTAAATTGAAATCATTTTAAATATAGTTATTGCTATAAGCAAAGTGAGATATCTGCAAGCAAAGTATAAAATAATCTTCTAAATGCTACATGCTGTGGAGGGTTTTGTAAATAAGAAGTATGTGCATATAGTACGATTATTCACTTCTTTCCAAGGCCATTTCCTTCTTGAGATATCACTTTCATACTTCAACATAAAGCGACATCAGCAGAACTTATATTTGTAACTTATACGAGGAAAAATATTTCATATTCTCCAAAAGACAACGTATGGATTTTATCTTTATACAGGTGCCCATTTAATGTCATACTACACTGAACTCAACTTAAGCTTTGAATGAATAGATATTATGCAAAAGTCAACATAGTTACTATACAAATCATCAAGAATATTTCAGCTATGTAAAGACAGCAATAGAAAATATTTTTTTACTACACTTGGTGCTGTCCTATCACACATAAATTCTGCATAAAATATTTTGAAGCTGAACGAGCAAAAGTTGCCTTGTCAGTAATTCAAGCAACATAAGAACAGCAGTTCTCCATGTATGAGTGCTTCCACCAATATCTGGTTCTATTCTTATCAGTTCTATTGTTACTTCCTTTTTTGGTAGTTAAGGTGAAAACAAAAAATGAGGGCAAGTTATACCTGTGTAATACATAAATTAAAAAGTGGGTTTTTTCCTGATAATCCTTTTTATGTGAAGGCATAAAGTTTCTTTAAATAAAGTTATCCTTTCAGGATAAAAGAAATCAAAATAAAAAGATTTTACAAATATAAGTCCAAACCATTAGCATAGTTACTTCCCAGTTGTTACTGAGATTTAAAAAAAAATTGTTTTATTTCCAAAACCAAGGAACTGGAGTATTTTTCATAAGAATAGATGCTGAGACTGTTGAGACTTTTAAGGCCTGGAGAATGCCTAGGGAGGATCTTATCAATAAGTATCTGATGGGAAGATATAAAGAAGACAAAGCCAGACTCTTCTCAGTGATAGCCAGTGACAAAACAAGAGGCAATAAGCACAATCTTGAACACATGAAACTCCATCTGAAAATAAGAAGGGGTGGTTAAACACTCAAGTGGGATGTACCAATATATTGTAGGTTCTCCATCCATGGAAATACATAATATTTGATTGGACAGCATCAAAAAGTCTTCTATTAATCACTGCAATAAGAATTATGGTACTGTTCAAAAGTTGGTCAAATGACTTGTACCAAAAGACCACAATAGGTGACAATGCACATTTTCAGAGGTTGAAGAAACTTCTAGGTACCATAACTGCTCTACTGTGAAATTATTTGTGGACAATGCCGTATGTAACAATGACAGACATTGCAGCAGAAAACAAAGGGAACATGCAATCATCTCTATCAACTCTTAATGAAGAAAGTAACAGGTGAGGCAATTCCCTAAATTAAGGCATCTTAAATTAGTCAATGAGGGAAAAAAAACCTATAAAAAAGACAGTTAAATAGGAGAATAGCACTCCTGTCCAAGAGTCTCACTGCTTAAGAAGCTGAGTAACAGTAGCGAGTAGTGGACATGATTGATCATGATCAGTTCTCTGCCTAAGCACAAACACCCAAAACTTGGCAGCTGTAGATACTGTTGCCAAAAAAGACAATGGTCATGGTCAGAAAGCACATTTTGGAAATAATATGCATAGACTGTTATTGTGAAGACTCAGAATGCATGAAATGGACCTTCGAAATCATCTGATTCGACCACTTTCTCCGAGATGCGAAAACTTCAAAGTTGGAGCTAATCAGTTTTCTTGGGAAATTGTGCAGTCACATTTTAACTATCTTCAGTCATGGAAATTCACTGCCTCTCTTGCCAATCTTTTCCAGTGCTTGATTATCCTCACTGTGATTTTTATCTTTATTAGCTAATCATACTTTTTTTTTGTTGCAGTTCGCATCTGTTCCTCTTTCCTCTTTGCTATGCACACCTAATAAGAGTCTGGCTCTTTTCAGCAACAAATCAAGTAGCTGAGGAAACTTTAATGAGATCCTGTTTAGTCCTCTTTTCTTCAGACTGAATAAATGGCTCTCTCAACTTGTATGTCAGTGCTCCAGCCTCCCAGTGATCTTGGTGTCTCTCTGCTAGATTTTCCCCCGTTTATTTTTGCCTTCTATTGTAGAGTACAAAACTGTGCACCACTCTGAACAGAGCTGAATACATATTTCCTTCATCTCTCTGGCCACATATACTGTCTCTGTTGTGAGAATACACTGCTGACTCATGTTCTTATCACAGATGGCAGTCAGGTTAGCCCAATACAATTTGGTAAATCCATGCCAACTCCTTCATTCACCCTCTTGCCCTTCTTGTATTTGGACATGGAATCCTGAAGAAAACACAGATACCCTGATGGGGGCAGGATATTAAAACAACTGAAAATTATTCAAGAAAGAAACAATAAATTCACATTATTTATTCTATATATGGTCTAATAGAAGTGATCTTACTCTCAAATCTTGGTTGTACTTATTTACTGATAGACTGAAGCCTAGATACTGACCTTATTCACTGTTGCAAAGCTGTTTTATTTTCCCAGATCTTTCCTAAAAAGAAGGGCATATCAAATAGTAAGCAAATATTATCTGGCTGAAGCTGAAAGGGTTCTACATTTTGTGCTTTCTATTCAGGTTTCCATAACCTGATATTCTTTTTCATTCATTTTAAAGTGCAGTTTTGCTTCTTCCTAAGGCCTAGAATTATGAAAAGGACAGCTTGTATGACATATGAAAAACACAGGTTTTATATATCTGTCTCCCTAAGATGAACCCTGAGATATATACTTATGTCACCCACTCGTATGTTGTATTGCCAGAATTAGGTGTCTCAGCTAACATTTCAGCAAAGAATTATCTAAAATGAGAATACTCAGTATGCAGTTCTTAAAAATAGTGAGAGGAAACACTGCAGATGCCTGTTTCTGAAAACCCCTCTTGTTTCAAGGATGAGAGAAAGAAAAACTAAGAATAGTTCAGAAAGCTTTTCATGAGTATAAGCAGCCATCTCCAATTTACAAAGAACTGAAAAAGCTGACTTCTTTCTTTCCAAGGTACTGAGTGACAGTGGCAAATCCTTAAAAAAAATATATTAGAGCATTCACCTGGGAAATATCCTAGCATCCATACCCTTAACTAGTGAATGGCTCTATACAGAATCATAGAATAACCAGGTTGGAAGAGACCCACCAGATCACTGATTGATTTGTTTCTTGGACTTAAGACTGATAGAGTAATACATACCAGAAAGGATACAATTCATATTACCATACATTCCATATGATCTAAAATCCTTTCAGATGCAAATAATAACTAATTCCAGGTCCTACTACTGCTGGCCCTCCTTGCAGGAAGAAGGAAAGGATGCACATTTCTCTGAACCATCTCAAAAATGATGAGAGGAGAACAGTCAAAGGATGCAGAATACTTCAGCATTAGGGTGGTTGCTTACCAATTAAATTTAAAAAGCAAGTGGAGGTGTACCTCATTTAGTTGTGTAGATTTTATCTGGTAAAAGAGCAGTAGGTACCTCTTAGAAGGAAAGAAGATTGAGAGAAAGCTGGGAACAGGTCTGGCAGCTATAGCAACTTAGCATTCTAAGGACTGAGATACTTGTTTTATGGTATTAAAGGGTTAAAGCAACAGATATTCTCATTGTTGTCAGCCTGGTCTGTCAGAGTTCAAATTTACCAATTATCCTGAAGCCAGCTGTCCCTACTATTCTGTTCTAAATTTAATAGTCCTGAGAAAATGTTGTCTTTCTAAATTAAAATTATTTGCAAAAGACAGGGTAAATCACTGCCAAGCAAGATATCCACTTAGCCACACATATACACACTGCTTAATTCTCACTGAACACAACCTCCCTGCTTTTTCTGCCCAACACTGTACACTTGCTACTGAAGAGCATTTGCAGTTTCAAAGAAGACATTTCCCCCTTCACTCCCCTCCTCCTACTTCATTTTTCCCCATGATAAATTCAATTTTATAGAGGCTTCCATTTTCCAGATGCTTATGCATATACTTAGTTCTATGGCTTTGGATGCCTACAGAAATATGAAATTTGTTCAGATTTAATTAAATTCTTACTTTCCTAGTTTATCTTGGATTCTGCAATTGCAAACCAATTAATAATTTTTTTATTCTCCACTCATATACTAATAGATATTTGTCTTTAAAACCGACTGAAATTAAATTTCAGTTGAAAACACTTGCATTAAAAATGTGATTTTATGGCAAACAATCAAGATAAATAGAGAACTATTTTAATATTAAACGTTGTGTTGTGTTGTGTTGTGTTGTGTTGTATTATATTATATCATATTATATTATATTATATTATATTATATTATATTATATTATATTAATAATGCAAACTAGAATACAAACATTAACAATAATTATTATCCTTATAGCAACTACTCAAACCTTACTAAGATGTATTCCTGAACAAAACTATTTGAATACTTGATCTATTCATAAAAAAAGAAATTAGCAATAATTTCAAACTTTCTTCCAAATTTTGTTCCATTTTAAGCCTGCTAAAGAATGAGACCTTTGTTTTACTTTGACCTCAACTGCCACAAAATCACTTTAGAAGTCAAACTACTCGCCTGGAAGATTTGGCAGGGGGTGGGTAATACCAGATCTGGTTAAATAAAGCCTTAATGTATTTGATTAATTTAACATTCCTCCTACTCATTTCTAATTCACTATTATGCTTTCCATAAATTTTCGGTCATGCAGTTCACTAAACATACTCATAAACATCTGAATAGGAAATAATCTAGTACATCTGGAATAACGTAATACAAGACTATTACATGATGCACCCATTCCAACAGTTTAAATACAATGCTCTTCTGAGAACATCAGTGCAACTCACTGAAGATGTGCTTAAGACCCTGCTGGCTTCAATAACCTTAGTAAATGTACTGAAACTCCTCTCTTGAGGTTCATAGAAGCATTTCAGTTCTCAGACTCAGGCTCAAACAGCACCAGCTGAAGGTGGTCTTGTAACTTCATCACAAATTGCATCTTCAGTGTGGAAGCAGAGGGAGGACAGTTGTCACAGATCCAGTATAAAACATAAGGATCTATTTCAAAACGTGGGCACCTAGATATCAAGTTTAATTTATAAATAAACATTAGCTGCTGCCTGTAGTCACTAATCTTCATTATAGAGAAAGCCAGACTATCATTAGGTTTGATACAGCTTCAGAAAATGAAATGGCAAACCTGTAGATGCAGGGCATAATTTTGTCAAGTGAGAGTAGTACAGACTACATCAGCAGTCTACTAGCATGAGAAAAATTTCACCAATCAGAGGACCTGTTTTAACCTTAAATTATTTAAGAAATTATTGAAATATGATACATCTTATGGCTNTGATGTCTCCCCTCAGCCTCCTCTTCTCCAGGCTAAACAACCCCAGCTCTCTCAGTCACTCCTCGTAAGACTTGTTCTCCAGCCCTTTCACCAGCTTTGTCGCTCTTCTCTGGTCTTAATGCTAGTCTAATATGCTAGTCTTAATACACAACTTAAGTGAAAAAAAAAGTTCATGATTGGAAATGCCAGGAACAGATCCTGGTGTATTGTGCTACATCAGCTACATGGCTAACGAACAGATTTTGCCCCAACTACCTGCAGGTACTCCCAGATATGAATTCTTCTGAGTGTTTGAACACAAAGTGAACTAAGCACCAGAGTGTCTCCCAGGCATCAACTGTATAAGTGACACCATTTTTATTATAGACATCAAAGAAAACAAGTACTAAGATGCAGCAGCTCCTACAAGTGAGCTGAGAAGAAAAAAAAAAAGACTAAAAAGACTGAAAGTAGACAAGCTAATATTGAAAAGGAACTGAATACCAAAATGCAGACATCTGAAGAACTCTAGACAGACTCTAAAAAGACAAGAACCACATACTAAAAGACACGAAAAGAAATCACAGTTCTGACACAACCTCCTTTTGTAGCCTTGGGGAAAAATTGAGATATAACATGGGGGGGAAGGGGTGTCTACTGCTTTTGTTTGCCTATGGTTCTGTACTTTAAATTGCTTGGTATTAGGAGTCTTTTTACTATACATGGTGGAGAATTTAGATACTCTGAGCTCCCCTGGGATCTCTCAACATCTTTTATAGCATAAACAGACTGTCTGTATAAAGTGGTTATCTAAAGGATCTGATATCAGATTTTGCATACTCAGATTTCTTTACATAATGTCTTTATTGTTTTATTTGTATTTTTATAAATATTCTTTAATTATCAAATTGTTTTACTGAGCTTAAGCCATTACTGCAGAATATCAAGGTTTTACTATAGTCTAATCCTGCCCTATAAAGTTTTTTGTAATCATTTCCAGCTTTTCAGCATCTGTCAATTTGACTAAAGTAATTTTGGTTTCTTCCTCCAAAATGAAAACACTCAGCAGAACCAATCTTTGGCACTTTCCCAAGTGACAGCTTATTTCAAGACACAGAACAAAGGAAACAAACAGGTTGGAGGAACATGACAGCTTTCATATCAGACTTTTTTGAGGTTAGATTAGGAGTCAGCCACATTTAAATACATCTTCCACTTTATTTTACTGTTAGAGTAACCTTCTAGTTAGTAACTATTTGACAGAACAAGCTATCATTTATAGTCCCATTTTTAAAATTTCTTATCTAGTAAAACCTATCCTTTACCTCATTTAGTGCAAACTAGTGCAACGGGTTTTTCTCATAAGACTACAAGTATCATTAGGGGTTTTTTAAATCCAATTATATATTTAAAATAAAACTGTTGCATATGCTGTATTCTTTTCATTATCTAATTTTATAAGTCCATTTTAAAATGGAACTTACTTTTCCATAAATTATGATTCATGAATTATTAATGCTTTCTGCCCAGGTTCCAGATTATTAATGATCTTTTTCCTTCATATTCAAAGTAAACTATTACATTGGACATATGGAAAATAATGTTTATCATCATATTTTTCCTTTTTGAAAACTATAAACCATATTCTGGAATGATTTCAATTCTTCACAATTTTCTTTAAAAATGAATTCTTAGATGTGTACATCATCAAGGTAATACTCTAAATAAAATAATACACCAAGCCTATATAACAAAAAAATACTTACATGTCATGTATTCTAATATCTGCATATATTTTGGAGAAGTTTTACAAGTTCCTCTCCATTTACTTATCAGTCATATACTTTGAGAATGTATATTTCATAGTCAAAACTGATTTATAAAGGTGTTCAATGTACTGGCATTCTGAAGCAAGTTCTTCACTTGGAACATGCTACCAGTACAGCAGAACTAGTGTAATACAAAGTACCTGTAACATATATATATATTTACATGCTGGATGTGAGCAAAACAGTGCTTTAACTAGCACAAAGCACTTCCCACGTTCACTCTCTACAGTAACCAGTTAAACCAATAAAATATAATTCGTATACTGAGAGATTTAATTCTTCTTTTTTTATATATACACATGCAGAGAAATATAAATGCCCTTTCTTACCCTTTCAACCAGCAAGTTTTTTCATTGTATAAATTTTCATGCACTACCATGCATAATTTTTTTAAATCTCTTAAAAGTGAATATTATTTTTGATTCCTCAAACTCTTTCCATACTACCCCATACTACAATATTCCCTTCATTCAAATACAATAATCAGATTGTTGAGTGTACTATCCATGCACTAATGCATTCTACAAATTTGTCCATCCTACCATGTAGAACTAAATAAACCAGGGTCTCTTGTAGAACCATGCTGAAAAGTTACTGTCCATCAGTAAAACACAGTTCCAGGAACATTCTTTCTCCAGACAATTTTTCTTATTTATGGATGATAAATTTAGAAAAAGCCCTACCAACACTGCCTATTCTTAAGCATTACCTCCACTCCCCAGTGCAAAATCACGTTCTACTTTACTTATGACTACAACTACTTTATTTTTGTTGGAATTTCACATTTCAGACACCTACCTCAGGCTAAATAATTCTGAAAATGAAATCTAGAGTCAAAAGAGAAAATACAGGATTTCTGAGGGCAGACGATGTGTGTGAGCAGACAAGAGAATCACAGAATCATAGAACAGTTTGAACTGGAAGGGACCTTAAAAATCATCCAGCTTGAACCCCCCAGCCATGGGCAGGGACACCTCCCACCAGACCAGGCTGCCCAAGGCCCCTTCCAAGCTGGCCTCGAACACCTCCAGGGATGGGGCAGCCACAGCTTCCCTGGGCAACCTGTGCCAGTATTTTACCACCTTCATCATGAAGAATTTCTTCTTAATGCCTAATCTAAATCTTCCCATCTCCAATTTAAAGCCATTCCCTCTCATCCTATCAGTATAAGCCTTTATTAGAAGTCCCTCCCCAGCTTTCTTGTATGCCCCTTTCAGGTACTGGAAAGTCGCTATGAGACCTCCTCAGAGCCTTCTCTTCTCCAGGCTGAACAACCCCAACCCTCTCAGCCTGTCCTTATATGAGAGGTGCTCCAGCGCTCTGATCATCTTTGTAGCCCGCCTCTGGACCCATTCCAACAGCTCCATATCCTTCTTATGTTGCGGATTCCAGAACTGGACATGATACTCCAAGTGAGGTCTCACAAGAGAGAAACAGAGAGGCAGAATCACCTCTCTTGACCTGCTGGCCACACTGCTTTTTATCCAGACCAGACCAGGATACAGTTGGCCAGCGTGCACTGCCTACTCATGTCGAGCTTCTCATCAGTCAGTACCTCCAAGACCTTCTCCACAGGGCTGCTCTCAATCACATCATCCCCATCCTGTATTGAAACTGCGGATTACCCTGACCCAAGTGTAGGACCTTGCACATGGCCTTGTGCAATGTCATGAGTTTCACACAGGCCCACTTCTCCAGCTCGTGCAGGTCCCTCTGGATGACATCCTGATGAAGGGAAATTCACAGGATATTAGAATAAAATTAAATGAGAAGACAGAAAAGAGCACCAAACTAGTGCAGGCAGGACCAGAAATTTGGAGAGAAGTTGAAAGACTGAAAACAGCTTCATAAAAATATTGGAAGGTACTGGGAGCCTCCAGGGTAAAACTAAGAGCTGTGAAAGGACACCATGACACACAAGATATTTGGAGTAAGGGCTAAACCTAAGAATACTGTTGGATAGAGTAAAAGAGCTGATGATTTTAAGGTGCCAACTCTGTTATCAACCTACATCAGGCTCATCTAGTTAGTGGCTTTCAAGCTTGATCAGGCCTAAAAGATTACTTCTTTGGCCAGGAATACTCAGGTTCTTAGCCCCATGAGTTGTTACCGTTCAGCTGGTCAGCTGTGATGCAAAAATTGCATGGGTCTAATGCGTTGATACCTCAAACATAATGGAATTCATAGTTTATTAGTTTGGTTTACAAATAAACAAAAGGAAATTGCCTAGATAAAATTACGTCAAACTATCATAACGTGTCACACTGAAAAGTCAAGAAATAGCACAAATATGCCTTTCTAATCTTAATTAAATTTCTACTCATGCATGCACAATCTTTGATTCCATGATCTACTGATTGCACGTTTATTTTCTTCAGTAAATATGCCTCAGCCTGTCTATATAACTTACTCTAAAGGCAGGTCATGATTCTGTAGTGACAGAACCTGTTGAATGTAAAGTCAAACAGAAAGGGGAATATATCCTGAATTAACTAGAGGGCCACAAGAGGAAAGAGAACAAATTCGTATGCAGGGCAGTGCAATGTTGCCCAAGAGATGTAGAGTTTTTGTACCACAGAGATTCTTTTGACAGTAGGAAAGTCTTTTAAATCCAACTTTGCAAGAATTATCATTAAGCATGTAACTTTCATGATGCCTGTCTTCATATGCTGAGTTTTTACTGCAAAAGCACTAATTGTGGTTGCCCTGGTAGTCAGAGGAAATGGTGCTTTGCACTTTTAAACGGTATGTGATGACAAACATTTTGCAAAATCTGAAACCTTGTCTTAGGTGTTTTGAATTATGCACCTAAAATTACCCAATAATGTCCTTAATGTCTCAGGGTTTCACAGATCCATTTGTAAAATGGAGTAATAATACCCTGTCATCAAACCAGGTTGTTTTGGAAATAAACACATTGTTTGCAAACCTCTGATGAGAAGCATGTGAGGAAAATGATTATCGTTATAGAAACACCTGCATGATGTGCACTAAAGGCAAAAGTCCCCACTAACAATGTTGAAATAATGTAATAAATAGCAACTAACTGAGAGCACTCTCCATCTTTTACTATGAAAGGGAGTGAATTTTATTTGGAGAAAAACATGTGATAACATACAACATTCAGTGGCACATCCAACATGCTCTCAACATCCAGAACTTAAGCCATAGGTCATGGGTTGACTATGTGCAGACAAGCATGAGTACAGAGACATACCAACTGTCAGCATAAAGCCAGTTTGGATCTAATAGCTCTACTTAGCCAACCACATGCAGTTATAATGCTTCCAAAGCTACCAAAGATCTGGAGGAACTAAAGCCACATTTGCATGCTGCTGACTCTAAGCTAAGAAGTCCTGCTAGACCCAATGCTGGGTACATTTAGGCTGGATGTCATTCCTCCAGGTATGTGAATCTAAGCAGAGCCAGATATAGATTAGCTGGCTCTGTTGACACCGACACAGATAATACAGTGAAATATTACTTCACCATGCTTCCTAATGCTTGTGGGTCTGAAAGATCCTAAATACACTCTCTGGGAGTAGACTTGAGAAATACCAGAAGAAGAGAGAGAGGCTTAGAAAGTGGAGTGCAGAAGTACATGACCTTGACCTTCGCAAGACAGCTTTTTTACCCATTATATGAATTACTTTTTTCTCAAGACAATCACAAATCGACTGTAAAGAGCTTCCCTTCCATATCATCTCTTTATATCTCTTCTAATAGAACACGGTCATCCATACTTATGTTTTAACTAACAAAATCATCTCCTCAGGTTTGTTATAAACAACTAAATTAGCCAGTCACTCTACTTCACCTCACTCTTTGCTTTTCTATACAAATAATTAATTCAATTCTTATTTTTCATGCTTATTTAAAAGCAACTCTATTGTAAATGTGAAGCATTTGAGTATTAAATTCTTCTGTTTACAACAAAATAAAAAGATGGGCATTTCTGAACATGTAATACCCATCCAACACAATCTAGTAATAACACCAAAGTCAATCAAATTATTGTGAATCTCAAACTTTTCTTTCTTCACTGCCAGTAATCCCTAGACACACTGTTTTTCCTTTTCACGTGTAGCTGTCATCTAAATTATCTCTGAAAATACATCAGGCATTCCCATCTTAAGCTCTTTTCTTAAACATCTGAAGTTCTTCGTGTTTCTATCTGGTATTTCCCCACAGGCTTTTATTCCTTCAGGAAATTAAGTATCATCAGTCAAATACTCCAGCAATTCTTCAGGATATTTCCCATTCCTATATGATAAGTCTCAGTTCAATAGAAAAGAGTATACAATTCAAGCAGATTTCCATATTGGAAGAAAAACATGACTTCCCTTCTATTTCATTCTTTTCTTTTTAATGTTGGATGGGATTATGGGTGATTTCTCCTGTTTTAGCCTAAGCATACTTGTCCTTGGGTCACCCTCAGGAAGGACATATTTCAATAATGTAATCCTTCAGCGAATGTATTTTCCCCAAACAGTTCTGCTAGAAGTCACATATGAACAGGAATAACTTCAGCAAATGAAAATTATTATACAAACATAGAACTTCACCATGGACAAGAATGGACTGATGAAACCAGTCTGAAAAGGGAGCAGTTTTAAATCTTGTTCAGTGCCTAAGCAAATCAAACCTATGACTGATTCATGGAAAATCATGTAAATTTTGCCAAGTCTAAAAAAATACAGTCTTAATACTTGGAGAAGTTGAGAGTCCTGTACTCTGAAGTCCATGCCATACAGAATACTTCAAGTCCATTTTAAACAGTGGTAACATCACAGTTCTAACACACTTCTTATTCATTCAAAAAAGTCATTACACAAAAATAATGAAGTCGAAGTGTAGTTTAGAAAGGATTCATTATAGTACAAACAGAACACTCTTACTTCGCAATATATTGCCTTTACAATTCAGTAGACTGTTTGACTTCTACTTTTTTAATTTTCTGTAATTCCACTTCTTGATGTAAAACTTAAACTAAGACTTATTCTGAGAGGGGTGTTCTACTTTATTAAAAAGGAAATAACAGAATGTGAAACTCAAGACTGCTGGATTATGATGGGAAGGTTAAAGTCTTCCTTTACCATTGCTCTGTTTTCCAAGCAAGTGTCCTGATCAATAATGCTTCTAAGTTTTGCTCTTTTGAAACTATTTCAATATTTTTGTTACTACTGTTTTGGATTTTCTTATGCTCCATATTTTCTATACTGAGAAATTCAGATCACTACAAGTACCACAAAAACTAGTGCAGTACAAGAGGAAAAGCTGGTATTGCTTCATTAAGGTTGGCTGCTAGAAAAAAGAAATCTTGTTCCACTTTAATTTTACAACCTGTTTCAGTAGGATTAGCCCTCTTTCATGGTTACATCACACATTTATGCACACCTACAGACATATAGATTGACACTTGCCTGGAGATCAGGGTGAGGGGAAAGAACAGGCATCTTCAACATCATTGTATCATTTGAGGAATGCATGCATCTACATAACAGAACTTGCATCTTTCACTGAAGCATAGATCTAAAAAATGGACGCAGAGCTACCTAACTGTGACTGAGCTCATTTCCAGATTTTTCAGGGTTTCCTCTATAGGCAAGATATCACACAAATTTATTTGCAAAATTTCTTCAGTATGTTTTATCATACTTGCATTATTTTCTGGAGGATGGTGATACCAAGCCCTGTCTCATTAGCATGTAAGTAACATCCCTAAACAGAAATAAGTGTGAAGATAAACTGAACAATTGTTTATATTTAAGTTTTTAAGCTGTATTGGGAAATACTAACCTACTAGAAACTGACAAGCTAACTCACTATTGATTAATAGTGAAACACAATTTGATAGTGTTTCAATTGGAAAAGAGAATCTAATAATCAAATATGATTAATTATTATTAAATATGTCATATTTAGCACAAATGAAAGCAGTTACACAGTGTCATTAATATGTTCAGTGTATAGTTACAGAATACACTGCTGTTAGCCAAAATACATTTTATTCACTTGGAATGTGAATTAATGTTTAGGTGTGCAAGTCTTCAGCTGTTATACTAAATATTAATTATCACAGCTTATGCCTGAGAATCAGTTTTAAGGGATGCATGGCAAACTTCTCTTTTGAGTACAGTAATTGCTGCTGAAAGCATATGCTTACTAGCCAAAAAATCTGTTCAAAAATCAAACAATCACTTCAATAGGATGGGAAAAAATCAGATACTGTGTTACATATGGCAAACTTCAGCACAGCAACACAGTATCAAATTAAGAGACAAATTAGGTTTCAAAAAGCCAGGCCCTTATTTCCATGTCTGACAATTTTTAAACTGGGTCAGAAATCACTAATCTTCATCCACTTTGTTTGTCTACAAGTTTTCCAGCATTTTCAAATCTAGCTAAATAACTTTGCATGACAGTCACCAAAACTAAACTAAAAATACTATTAGAAAATAATTTTTATAAGTTAACTAAGAGCGTTTTAAATCACAGAACCATAGAGTCATAGAATCACCATGTTGGAAAAGACCTCTTGGATCATCGAGTTCAACCATTCCTACCTGCCAGTAAACCCTGTCCCTGATGGGAACCAACTTTAAATGAAAAACATATATTAATCATTCATACTACTGTCAAATTCTGTATGCTTAGATGTACAATAATGATCCCTAATAGGGTTGCAATGGAAAGAGATTTGTCATCAAAACTATCGTGCATCCGCTTGTGATGATTTCACCAAGTGACTAAAATTGTATATTACAAGAATGCAGTGAGCAATGCTTACACAGCCAGGACAAGCCCACTCCGCTGCTCTGAAAAAAACTGCACTCATTTTAAAATTTCTTGACAATTCCCTGTGTGTATTGTGTCAATCCAACTGCTCTGAGAGCATCTGGTTTTTATTTACAGTGAAAATACAGCAGCATTTCCCAGGGTTTCATATGTTTTACAGGAGACACAGCTGATGCCCACTAAGTGTAGTAGTGCAGTAGTCTGAAATTAATCTGGTATACAGATCGCTTTCTATGGAGTTGAGAAAGGAAATCCCCAAAGATCCAAAAATAACTGAAGATATTTCTCAGAAATACAATGAATTATCAGTTTTACCAAAAGGTTCATTCTTCCCAGAAAGATCTCAGCTGCATTCTGGACTTTTCCAGGAATCTCAGAAGCCTGTAACAATGCTGCATGATGGCTGCTGAAACTACTGACAATGCCACAGCATCTCACAATGGCAAATAAAATCTGGAGAGAGATGTATACTGTAAGTGGACCTTCTGGAATAAATGCTCTTATTTCCTCTTTGGAGTTTATTGGTAATTTATCCAGAAATGGTGAAATCTTGTGTGATTCTGCAGAAGTCATATTTTCAAAGATTTGAGTAATAAACTGCTATGAATTGAAGACAAGCCAAAGGAGTATACTTCCTTCCAAAGATGTCTAGATATACTGGATCAATCCTTTAAAGAGCAATCCTGAGGCCTGCTGTCTCCTTCTCCCCTGAGGGTTTTTTTTTAAACCAAGAACACAAACAGAAATACCACAAAGGGACTCAGCTCCTTCCTTCTGCCTTTTTTCAGAGACAAAAGGTGGGTTTGGTTTTGGCATTTTCCCAAGTACATAGGTGGATTCATTCATGTACGCTACAGGTCTGTTGGGAAAGATCAATATCCAGTCACTCAAGTGTATTTTCTTGTCGCTCTTTAAATAAATCCATTTGCCACTTTCTAGTTTTGATCAGTCTTTTCAGGGAAGTTCTGAAAGGGGACCTCTTTCTCTCCAGGAACTTTTCATATCCCACTTCCTAAATCAATTTTGTATCCCTGATCTTATCACTTTTGCCCCACACTATGTCTGTTCTTTCAAGCTTCCCAATAAATTTTGCCCTGGTTATGTTCTACTTTTCCATGCCATTGTCAAATATAGTGCCTTCTGCATTCTCCAAAAGCATGAACTTAGATCTTCAATTTTTTTTGTACCAGACTCCTTGGCCTTGGGGTGAATATCTGCAGCAAGGTCCTCTTCTTCAGGATTGGTTCCAAAAACTTCAACATTCTTCATTTCCTAACATTTTACCCTTTTTCAAACTGGGTGTCACAGTAAGAGAAAGGGAGGTGAGAAAAACAGTTATGCCAGGAAAAGGAGGGATGATGGTGAGAAAATATTCTATGAAAACGATACTTCATTACTGAGGGAAAGGAAAGAAAGCTCTGTCTCTCACAGCTCTCATAATTAGCCAATTTATTCCCTGGAGGTTGTCTACTGAAGTAGGCCACCCAACAGAGAGGATGCTCCCTTGACTGTTTGAAAAGCAGACACTTCTTAGCAACCGCACTTGCTTTTCTCAAAACTTATTTCCTGAGTCTGTGCACTGTTACTATCAGGTACGCATTGAAGAAAGAGGGGGAGAGGTAAACGTTGCAATTTTTCATTTTGTGGCAAAAACTATTTATGCATTGGAAAGATACCACAAAATTTCTGTTGCTATTATTCCTTTTCTTACATTTATACCTGTATAACTCTTAAACAGTTTTGGAGCACTTAAATGATTCCAGTGGAAAGAATACTTCGTCGTAACTGCTGCTAAGGTCTAGCTCTTAGAGTTCTTGTGTACCCTCAAGTTTGATCAAAAGCGCAAAAAGATCATATGATGGAAGTCAACTCCAAGTATGTTTTGAAAATTGAAAACAAAAAGCATATTTTTCCATTATACAGCCCTCACCAACAGAAAAATTGTTTGAGTATCTGTCATTGTTGAAACAGTCACATCATAACTGGCTCAGTTTTCTTTAGTCAGAAGATGAACATCCAGCATTTTGTGAGAAACAGTATCAAAAAATCCAAAAAAAAATAAAACTTATTCCTGAATACTAAATGAAGTATAGATCGGTATACTGGTCTAGTTTGAGTCAGTGAGCAATACATGCCAGAGATTCTTCTGATTATATGAGACACATTGAACAAAGGAAAATACAGAACAAAAATAAATAAGTTCTCAGTTCAGCATGGCTGAGTCTTTTTTTCACAATGCCTTAGAAATATTTCTGAAATCTAAAAATTTGTTGTGCTTTGTTGCTGACAGCCTTACTTATATAATTTCCTAGATCTTCCAGAAAAAAATGTACTTGTTTTTAACTATTATCTTTACCTAAAGGATATATGGGGTTTTTTTCAAAGAACAAAAGATTGCAATATTTTCAAATCTAGTGAAACACATTTTCATTTTAATATGAAGATTTTGGCACTCTGCACACTTGGAGTGGAGAAGTAAATACCTCAAAATAAACTACTGTTCTTTAGGGACAAATCATTAAGCTGTGGTTTGTTAGATGTAAAAGCAGGTGTAAAATACACATACAGATCACTTGACAAACATTTGGAACTTTAACTGTTATGAAAAATTTGCCACTTTAATCCTTGAACTGAAAAAAGCATTAAGGTGGGTGCTTTTTAAGTACAGCTTCTATCCCTTCCAAGTAAATTTGCCATATATTTTTTGAAATTATAGGTAAGCCTGATCTAGCTCATAATGAGGGGCAAGTAAAGGAACTCTAATTTAACAAGTTTTGGTTATCACTGCATTTCTCAGGACTCCACTCCCTCTGACTCAGTAGTCCACCTCTAAACCCAGCTGATGCCCAAGCCTGAACCTGCTCCCCAGGATAAGTTTCTTGGGATTTTGAAAATATCAAACTGAGTACCTCTTATTGTTTCTCCAGGATTTTCTGCAAAATCTGCATCTGGATCTAAATCCTCTTCCTGGATTACATTTCTGATAATCTTCACCATAATTCACTAAGTGCACAAAAGTTGTATCACAATAATGTCACAATCAAGTATTAATATTTTTAGACTGTTATGGGCAGCTCCAAATCAATCCCACACAATCCAGCAGAAGACATCCCTGCTCTTTGGGGGAGGTTGGACTAAATTACCTTTAAGGTTCTCTTCCAACCCAAATTCTTCTATGACACTCAAAATTCTTGGGCCTACAAGTTTAAAATGAACTTGTCCTGACTGAATGACAAAGATATGGAAGCTGAAAACTAGAGTTTCCCTCTTTTTTTGTTAAGCAATAACAACATGGTAAATATCAGTGACCAGGACGGGTTTCATCTACTTACTCTTGTAGTAATTCATTAACTCTCATTTGCCACTTTAAGTGGAAAAATGATACACATTCCATTTATGCCTCAAATTATCTTCCTAGGGCATGACATACAAGAGGAAATATTTCATCACTGGGGGACGACCTTGCTCTTTCCTCGATAGCTGTTTCCCACAGAAGAAGAGAAAAGTAACATCCTTCCCCTACAGGCAGCTGTTTTATTTCCATCTTCACAAACTACTTTTAACAATTAAAGTTTTCTTTGCCTTACCTTTGCTATTTGAGGCAATATGATGGGAATCAGGCTCAAATGCATATAATTACTTGACAAAGTAAGCATGTGGGATACATTACAGGAATTTCGGTTTCACAGAAGAAGAGAATTCACTACGTTCTGTTCACCACTACACCGGTAGTCTACAGCTACACCTCAGAGGAAATATATTTTTCTGTTGAAAACAATACTTTTTTTTCTGTGGAAATATATATAGACATATATACAGAAAACTGCAATTTAAAATTATCACGGTTTTAAAAGCAACTATTAAAGTGCTGCTGCTAAGTAATCCCACTTACACATATCTATTAGCTTTAATAATTACATGATTCCATATTATTTTTCCCTGTGCAATGTATGCTTATCTTGGAATAGCTGAAGGCCAGTCCCCTGTAAAGGGGTGACTGAATAAGAACTCTTTTCCTTTTGAAAATCAGAGGTATTAAAAGGTACTTTGGTATTTACTAAATCACGTATTTACTAAAACAAGTTTAGAACAGGAACAGCAGTTCAATGCTGTACCACATAACTGGATTCTATCCATGTCTATACTCCAGAAACAAACTTCTGAACATCTAAACAGATCTTTATACATTTGAACACATATTATAGAGAATTTTCTTCACATAATACGTCATTAAGATGTGAAACCCTTGCTGTGAAATGCCATGAATGCTGAAAAAATTTGCATTGCTTCAAAGACCAATTGAACAAATGCATGGAAGAGAAATCCACTGAGGCTATTAAAAACAAAGACAATACAACTGTCTCAGAAAGCTGCTGTAAATTGCTTGAAGCTGTGAGAGCACTACTTATTCTATACTTGCATTTTCTAAGACCAGCCTCTTAACACTCAGTGACTACTGGAGAAAAGCACACAGCTAGGTACACCTTCATTCTGACCAAGAAGATTCATTCCTACACAAACTATATTAATACTGTGAAAAACAATCTCCTTAGAAAAAAGCAGTGGATACTTCTCACCATAATCTAACTGTGCTTCAGTTAGCAGTTGTGAAATGCAGCTAGTAACACCTTAACTCAATCACAGGGCTGCAACTGAGGAAAAGACCTTGTGAAAGAAAAGACTACAGGATTGTGTCATTAAAAAAAAAATCTAAAGCATATATTCAGGGTGCTAAATAAAAAAATGCACGAACAACCTTACTTTTACCATTAATAAAAAAGCAAACTAAAATTCCTAAAATTGCACCATGAGGTGTCATCTTAGCAAAACTTTACCAGATAACCATCACAATAACCTCTTCCACTTAAACAAATGGAATGACTGATAGTACTTTATTAACATCTATGTTAGCACTAGAAGAAAATTAGACAGTTTGAAAATGCATTTCACAAATATTTGTTACACCAAGGAAATATGGGAAGTCAGGCTTTGAATGATAATTATATGTCAGTGGATATAGATTCTCTTTTTGTTCTGCTGAATCTTTGTTCTGCCCTGATCCTCGTACATTGCCTCTCCCACTCCTCACCAATGCTAACCTCCACGGTAAACCAGTCTCAGTTCTTATTTCTAGTGTCAATTCTTATAGCCATTTCCTTTACCAACAATTCTTAGCATCCAGTCTCTTCAGATTTTATATCCAGCCTTCTTGCCAAAACACTCCAAATGCCCGTTAAATCTCTCCCTCCACTTGTCTTTCAGCTGCATCTCCTCACCCAGAGCATGTGCCTAATCCATTCTTTCAGAGGTCTCATTTTCTGCTTATGTCATAACTTTTATCCTTCTGAAATCCAGACTTTCGCAGGCCACGTGAAAGTGAAAATAGATATAGATTTAACTGTTGTGACAGGGAAACAACAGATTTGTAACATACATACACACACACATATATTATATCCCACAAGCTTTATTTCTACATTTAGTATACGGTTCGCTAAAATGTTACTTGTGCACATTATGAGAAAATACCCCTGGCAGATCATTAGACCTTTTGGTTATGCAAGATACTGCTCTGAAGAAATGTGAACAAAACAGGAAGCAGAGTGATTGCAAACTACTTGCAAGCATAATCTGACAAATTAGATATACAGATGACAAGGAAGATATGGAAGTGGATAAATAATTAGTCAAGACTGAAAACTAAAAATAACTGTAAATTACGTTTTGTAAGAAACCTTACCAACGACTTAATTGAGATTCTGGGGTCAAGCAGCTAATGTTAGTGTGTTGGGGATTTTAATCTGCAAAAACATTCTGTAACACAGATTCAGTACTCATTTAAAAATAGAAAACAATCACCCAGGAAAGTCAGCAAGTAAACATGGAAGACACCAAACTCACAGTTAACTCTCAGAGCTACCAGTTACAAACACTAGCAAGTTACATCATAAAGGTTTGAAATTCAGGCAATGTGCAGAGGGAAAATACTTATTCCAGAAGGTATCCCCAAATCTAACTTATAAAACTCTTCTTTGAAAGAAATGAAGCCTATCTCTAAAAGGCATCTCTTTCCTGGACATTTACCAGACTGTGACAACATGAATACTTAACTTCAACCTATCTCATCACTTGTCTGGGCTATGAAGAGTTAGGGAAAAAATTCACATGCCAATCACATGATCCTTAAAGAGAAAGAAGTTACGAATGTGTAAACTCAAAGACTAAATGTGATATTGATGTTTTTGTAATGACAAATATGACAGAAAAAGAAAACCACAACAAATTGTCAAACTACAGTGTAAGAGCCAGTAGTGGTGCAAAAGGTTATTCATTCCCAGCTGTAGCATTTCACTCTAGCTTTTTGTAATTCCAGTCTTGCAGACTTGGAGCATTTGTGACCAACATCATGGGATACAGCTTCACATGTTATCTATTTTTCAGGTATCTCCGACTTCAACTATCTTTCATCTCTCAACCAGATAAACATCTGGCCAGCACTACTGAATTCATCCAAATTAGTTACAACATAAAAAAGAAGATAAATTCTACCCAGATTTTGGTTTAAACTACCTATTAAAGTCATCATTTTTGTGTGTGTGTGTGTGTGTGTGTGTGTGTGTGTGTATAATGTATACACCTTCAATCAGAACTTTACTGAAATATTTTCAGCAACAAATGTGGGGATGAACACCTTGCAGGTGTTCCAAGGCCAGGCTGGTTGGGGCCTCAGGCAGCCTGATCTAGTGGGGTATGTCCCTGCCCATGGCAGAAGAGTTGGAAATCGATGATCTTTTAAGGTCCCTTCCAACTCAAACTACTGTATGATTGTATGATTTGTATTTTCACCTACAAAAATTTTTAAATTAGGTTTTAAGGTCCCTTCCAAATAAACTTGTTTGTTTGAAATAAAATCATTCAGTATCTGTTTTGGAGTAAGCTGAATCCCTCTGTGTGTTCTACAATTCTGTGATTAGACCTCCACTGGCTATAGTGAAAACTTAAGACACCTAGCACAGACATCAGTGCCTACAGAAACATAGCTGCCACTGGGCATTTTAATTTGGAACTGCACTCAAGATGTCATTTTTAACATTTCTTCTTTCATTAGAAAACATACATGCAATAAATGGGAAACAGTATAAAAATGTTTTTTAGGAAAAGTACAACTTTGTGGAATTAAAGCTCACACAATCTTTCTTATATTACATACGTGTACATTATTAGAAATTCATAGATGTTAAATTAGGTACAAAAGACTTGTTATATCACTTCTTAAATGCAAAATGAACATACTGAAAATACTGTTGTCAGGAAAAACTAATTTAAAAGTAATAAAAGTCCTCCCATAAAGGTCAAAGAAAATGTACCCCCTACTTCTCAAAAGGATCCATGTACAGGAAAATGTCACATCAGCAGGCGGGAATTAACACAGCTTATTATGCCTTACACATTTAACATTAAAACCTGTCAAAATATTTTACCTTGACGCAATAAAAAGCATTAGGATGCTTACTCTGATTGAAAGTGGCCAGCAGAAAAAAAGCCATGGCAGAAGGGAATTCCAACTGCAGAACTCATATATGTCACCTCCCCAGGCAAGTACACAAAGCTCGCTGAAGGAAAGGGAGCGTAACTGCACTCTACACTGCATAGTCCCTGAGAGGTTATACACCAGTATCATAAATTAAAGTAGTTCATAGGATGCTTCAACTGGTGCCTATGTCACAGCAACAAAAAAAATGGCCTAGAGCTATAAGTACTTTGTTAATGGTTCATTCATGAATACCCATGCAAGCTGAAACTGAGGCAAATAAAAGAATCTACCTGTAGATTTTTAGAAACATGGTTATGTTCTTTAGAAACATGGTTATGTTCTTCTTGATCACTAGTGCAGTGACTGTGAAAACCCTTGTCTTAAAAGCATCTGTATTTGCTCATCATAATATTTCCAACCTTGACAAGTCACAAGACAGCAGACCTTTCGTATTACATCATTTATTTCCCCTCTTAATTCTGCTATAACACTACCACTTGAAAGCAGCAACCACAGAATCACAAAATAGTCTGAGTTGGAAGGGACCTTAAAGATCACCTAGTTCCATGGGCAGGGACACGTCCCACCAGCCCAGGCTGCCCAAGGCCCCATCCAACTTGGCCTTAAACACCTCCAGGTATGGGGCATCAACAGCTTCCCCGGGCAACCTGTGCCAGTGCCTCACCACTCACATCATGAATAATTTCTTCCTAATGTCTAGTCTAAATCTGCCACTTTCCAATTTTTAGCCATTACCTCTAGTCCTATCACTACATGCCCTTGTGAAAACTCTCTCTCCAGCTTTCCTGTAGCCCCTTCAGGTACTGGTAGGTTTCTATAAGGCCTCCTCCTCGCCTTCTCCTCTGGAAACTGAAAAACTCCAACTCTCTCTGCCTGTCCTCATATGGGAGGTGCTCCAACCCTTGATCATCCCTCTCTGGACCTCTTCCAACAGTTCTATATCCTTCTTATGCTGAGGATTTTAGTAGCAGACAAAATACTCCAGGTGGATCTCAAAAGAGCAGAATAGAGGGGCAGAATCACCTCCCTCAACCTGCTGGCCACATTTCTTTTGATGTAGGGCAGGATATGGTTGGCCTTTGGGGCAATGAGCACATATTGCCAGCTCATGTCAAGCTTCTCATGAATCAGCATCCCCCTCCATGTGAACAATGCCATGTATCAATTTTAAAAAATTATAAAGCAACATTAATTCTATTTCATTACGAAACAACTAAAATCGTCAATGTGACACAAGAGAGGGGGGAAAAGATAGTGATCAAAATGCATATATGCGGTTCTCTGCAGAGCTACACACCGGCCATGTAGCAGCTAAGAATCCTAGAAGCATTTTTTTTTTAATTCTTTGAAGTTACAGACAATTCAACTTTCTGGATGCTTTCCTTACCTTCTTCTTAATATATTTGTAAAATTCCTTTTATTAGTTCTCCTGACTCCATCATAAACTCTATCAAACCTCCCAGCAGTGCTACATCCCATATCTTGATCCTATCTATTGGCACATAATATGACCTCAGTAGATTTTACACTTGATCTACAGTTCTTGCTATTCATTGTTTACATTTGGTCTAACACTTTGGAAAATCAATAGAACGTACACTTGAACAACACTCAGAAAACAAGATCTGGAGCAAGAAGTGAAAAGTTTATCCACAGAGATTAACCACAGAGCTGTGAATCCAGGATCATTCTGAGCTCCAAGGGAAGACTTACTACAAACTTTTCCTTGCCCTTAACAATGAGATTCTACCAGACATCAAGGTTCAAGCATCATACTGCTACCTTTGTATATTGTAGATGTCTCAAACTTGCAAAGAAATCTAAGGAATTTCAAAATTTAAAGAATAAAATTTTGTCTAAATATGACTGAAAGCATTTATCAGAAATAAGCATAAAAAGAAGTCCAAGAAAGGTAGAAAATAAAAATATTAAGGTTTTAAAAGAGCCTCATACATTTGAAAGGGCAAACACGCAGAATCAAGGCAGCAATCAACTAATACTGAACAGCATAAACTAAGAGTGGTAGTGTTCATTCATCTGCATTTCATTTTGGAATACATAAGTAAGAAAAATTAAATATGTCCCCAAAAATCTTAAGTTTTCTACTCTAATAGGATGAAGAAGGTACTTGAGGAATCTGGGAATGCTGTTCTCTGCTTGGGCCATCACAACAAAACCCTCAGTGTATTAATTAAAAGTAGTGTAACTAAAATTAGAAAAAAGCATAGATTAATTGGATGCCCCATTTACTTCTACATAACAAATACTTGCCATTTTATTATCTGTGGTGGATTTCAGAAGTAAATACACTCTAACACAGAAATAAGTGACCTCAGAAGTACATGAGCCCATGGATGCTACTGCAAGCCTCATGTAATACAATGTCTTAACAATATCAATCTAAGAAAGTTTCTCTTACATTAAACAACACCATCTATAATGAAAACCAGAATTAGAGCTTTAATTTTTATGTTTATTTGAATTATTCTGTGAAATGAATTCGTTAACATTTTAACTAAAGCTTCATAAAGTATTTCAATATTTTAAATGCTCTCTGTCCCACAAGCCATATGTAAGCGTGATCTGGTTTTGCACAGGAAGCTAAATATAATCACAAGGCTCTGCACAAAGAGAGAAGTAGAATTGTGTGGTTCTCAGTGAGCACCGAGGCCATCAGGCTAAACTGCGGCTTTGCTGTGAGCAAGACACTGCTCGGAGAAACAGATGAGGAAACAGATTGCAACTCGCAGACTGACAATCTGTTTGCTGGGTTTCTTAGACTTTAGAAGTGAAAAATCTTGGGCCAGGCCTATACATGGTGGAGCTGCACTAAGTAAGGATAAGCAAAGAACAGAGCCATTCCCTGCCACAGGCTGCCAAGAGCAAAAGGGGGAAAAAAACCAGCTCCATGGAGGCTGCTCCGCCTCCCCATGCTGTGCAGTGGCAGTAGCCAACAAAGAGCAAAAAGGGGCCAACTCACCCTCCCCTACCACTCTGTGCCAGATCACATTAATTCAGATTCTATCCCATAGTCCTGTTAAAAATCCAAACCTTTTTAACATGTAAAGTTTAAAAATACTAAAATTTAGCATTAATCAGGAGCTGTCCATTTTCCTTTAAGTTGTAACATATCAGTAGGCCAAAAGGCTGCATTTGGCAAAATGATATGAGGTCTCTTGAGATACAGGAAAACCTTCAAAGTTATTTTTCCTAAATGCTTTGAAAGAAATTAAGTCTGTCTCTACCCAGTAATGAAAAACTGGTTGGTCAATAAAAACATGCTCTGTATATGCACATAATCAAATTAAGCAAATTAAAAATACTGGTTTTGTTAGAAACACTCCACTTCTAATGTGCTAAATCATTTAAGGATTTGGGACACAAGAATTGAATTGCACATTCTACTACAGGGACAGTGGGATTTCACTCTCAGGTTTTCATGTTTATACTGGAATAATACAAAAGCCAAAGAAATAACTTAAAAATCAGAAAATCACCTTTGCAATCTCTTAGAGACCTAAAAAAACATTCTTAAAAAATATTAGGAAACACAGTTAATATATCAATATCTGACAATGTCAGGGAGTGGAATCCCTGAAGAAACAGAGAAAAAAAGTTGGGTCTTCTAAACTCTGAATGTTTTCTACGTGTCTCAAAATGTCCTTGTTTCATAGCAAAAGAACTGACCCCAGCCCTCCTCTACTGTTTTGGGTGCGAGGCTGCAGTCTAAACACACACATGTAACACACCTTCAGATGTCCTACTGTATCCCAAGTGGAAGTTAGTTGTATCTCCACAAGGCTTGGTTCTTTGTTAAAGTCCACCAGCCCATGCAGACACCTCAGAAATCCACAGCCATCTAAAATGCCAACAAATACTCAGGGTTTAAGCAACTAAATTACTTATTCTAGTGTTTACTAAGGATTATACTTGTTCGAGTATGTTGCAATGGTTTATGCTAACTTTCATATCTGAAGCTTTCACCTTCAGTACATTCACAATCTTTACATTCCAGATCAAAGTATGGAGATTGAGGAAGGGGGCCACAAACTGACCTAGAACCTTTTAGTGCTTCTCCTGAACTGAAACAAGTTATACAGTCCACACAGTCAAACATCACTGACTTGTTGTCATTGTTTTAAATAAATCATTTTGGACATGAGGTCCTACATAGTATCTATTGCAAATATTGTGGTGCATATTACCTCTTAATCAAGCATGTATCATTTTCATACACTTCGCATAAACTCTGCTTTAAGTATGTGTTTAAATCCTCACAGGAATTCACTCATATACTTAAATAGCCTTCTGGTAGAGTGCTGTTTTCCTGAACTGTTGTCATAATTTAATATAATGACTTACAAATTAGAAGTCAGCCCTTAAAAACTAGATAATTTACACTGCAATTAACATCAAAGACTAGGTTCAACTATAAAATAACAACATAAAAGCTTGCCCTATTTTTCCCCAAAGTACCATAAAATACACTAAAAGTCAGGGGGAAAACAAGTGTTATAAAGATGTAAATAGCAGATCAGAGCTCAGAGAGTTTGCTCCTTGGTTCGTGTAACAATCGATGTATATTTGTCAATTCACAGATATTAAATTTCATTCACAAGATACGTAATTACTGCAACGNAAAGGCATCAAGCCACAGAGAGTCCAGCCACATAAACCGAGTTGTCTTCAGCTTAGAAGAAATCAAAAGGGGAAGTGTATTGCTACTTAGAGCAACACACTGGACAAAGTATTAGTCTATTCCTACACTGAAAGACTTGGACTTTTCCAACCTAATGCTAGAAACAGCACTGAAAAAAGGAGAAAGAAAAAGCAACATGGACCTTTCTCACTGCCATGGGACGGGTACAGTTCTGGGGCACCATATTAGGAACTGAACAATAATTATGATCACTGAAATGCCAGCAGTTATTATCAAACATAATGTCTCCTAAAGACTCCATAAAAAGAAGAAAACTATGTCCTTGTATTTTTTTATTGCTTTCCATTTATTATGACTTTCTAAAGCAGTTTTTAGTCTAATAAACTACAGACAAAAAACACTACTGTAGCTCTACTATTAAACTGCTTCAGTTGGTATTATATTAAAAAAAATACTTCCAACATCAAATTCAAACTTTTATACCATACAATTATGGCACTTCAACTTTGCTATTTTCAGTAAGTGTGGATTTCCTAAACAGGAGCCTGATTTTAATATGACACCTCTCAGCACCTTCTTTTGTTTCCATGTGTTCTGTACCAAGATTGATCCAACATTAATCTTGCATCTCATTCTGTACTTAATCCATAATTGCTGGCATCAGTTAGATTGTGGAATACCTCCAAAAAAAGGTAAGTTATGATACCTAGCACATACAATTCTTTCATGAAAACACTTTCTGTAATTCACAGTAGGCTCTACTTTGAGCATTCCTTTTGAAATCAATTAAATTATTACAATTCTCTCTAAAAAGCATTATGTTCAATAGTGTCTTAGGCTGTGAATGCTTATGAATCAATCCATTACTGATTTTTTAAAATATATTCAAATAACTACTTTAAAATTCAAAGTATTTTAGCACCTGTATGCTAAATTGTTACTTTTAATTTTTGAAGTTACATTTACAGAAGCCACAGAAATTCTTTATAGCATGAGTAAGAAATATCATTAATAAAACTGTACGTGTTTTACTTTATTTTACTTCTCTTTAAGCTAAGTGCACTTTCAGAAAGGAAAAAAAAAGACTACATTGGAGTTTACATTCTAAAATACTTATATTAGTAACAAAAAATGACTGTCGTGACCCCTCTGTGTGTACAGAACACGTGGTTAATGTGTTCCATATACACAAAGTAAAACACTGCTCTTTAATAAAAAAGAACACATGCAAATACACTCCCTCTGGATAGACAAAGCTTACAATATACAACATGAAAGTAACACTGCGAGAATGTAGCACAAGCACTGGCCCTGAAGAAAGTCACTAAACAAATCATGCAACAGAACTGGATTATAAATGGCAAGTCATTTTACTGAAATAAGTTAATTCTGCACATATAAAAAAATGGGTATCACATTTTAAGACCCACATCTTAAATCCACCCAATTATCTGGCATACTCCTTACTAAGCAGCCTATTTAAGTGCAGTACAAAAAGCAATCACATGGTGTGTTTTGATTTTGGTCAGTGGGCTGGTAATTAAACAATGGTGCGATAACTAATGGAACTGAACTTTGGTAAGCTATGAATATTTGAATTGTTGTTTGGAGCACTAAAACCAGTTTTAAAATAGTAAGACTTCATAAGAGAATTTAAACAGGTATAATTTGGACAGTTACAGTAAATTTCCTCTGACAGGGAATGCTGGAATAATATATTGACAAGGAGGTACTGGCAATCAAATCACAAATATATATTCATTTAAGCAAATTCCATTTCTCTAGGCCTTTTCCTTCTTTCCAGAAAAAAAACAAACCTAAAAACAAAGCAAACCCCAAATTATTCAAGTTCTAGGTTAATGGTGCTTCAGTTGATTTTATCACCTTCCCTGGAAGTCTTTAAGGCACAGGTGGATGAGGGGCACGGTTTAGGGATTGATAGGAATGGTTGGACTTGATGACCTGGTGGGTCTCTTCCAACCTGGTGATTCTATGATTCTCTATTTCCAGTGTACTACTGAATAGCAGCACTGGTGGTTGTGCTGCAGACCTCCTCTTCTCTGCTGTCAAATGTCACAAACGCCTGTGACAACACTCTTAAGAGCAGGATGAAAGGTAGCACCAAATCCTTGCTGGGGGTTGCCTGAGCTCTGCCTAATGACCAAAGTTCAGTCCTTGCACACAACCCAGTTTCCCACCACCGAATCCAGGGACCTCTGGCAGCAACACTGCTCTTACCTAACCCGCTCTGTTAAGTTTTACGTGTCCCCTGCCCCAATGATCCCTCATAGAGATTCTCTTTGTTTTTTAAGCTCATGCCTACAGCACGCCGGAATTTCTTCTGCAAGTGAGGGTGGCAGCTAGGGGTGAAGGTAGGGGGCTTTGTACACCGAATTCCAACATGCAACGCTGCACTTGCGATTTAAAAGGAGCGACTGAAATATCGAAGGGTAATTAGGACACGGTGCGTGCCAGCCCAGCAATAAAAAATCCAAGTTCTGCACCACGGCAAGTACCGGAATGAACAAGTACCTTACAGACGCATCGAAGGCGAGAGACTCGGTGTCGCTGATGCGAACAAAATGCCCGCCTGTGACTTTAAGCACGGGCACGCTTGTACTCGGCTGGAGAGCGAGCGATTTATTGTTACTATGAAGGATGCAGGAATGGAAATGAAGATGAGGCGGGCGGTGATGGTGACGGCAGGGAAGAAGAGGTTAATCTCCCCAGCATCTGACGGGGAGCGACGTCCCTACCTCAGAAAGCTGGATAAGGGAATAGCTCCAGATCCACTGCCCAGGATCCCTCCTTTCCTCCCAGAGAGGAGTTTCTCCACCAGAGCCACATTCCCAGTGCGAGCAGCTTCCAGCAGCTCCTGGTCCTTCCCCATGGTCGGGAACCCAGCGCCCCCCCCTCCGCCACGGCTCCCTCCCCGGCCCCCGCCTCGGAGCGGATTCCCGCAGTCCCTTCCAGCGCGGCGGGAGCAGCGGCAGGAGGGAAGGAGGGGACCCGCCTCCTCCCCTTAGTTCCACCGGAGCGGTTCTGGGCGGAGTGCGGGAGGGAGCGCGGCGGGAAGGACGAGGCGAAGGAAGAGGAGCCGCCCCCCCCCGGCTCCCCCCGGCCCCGCAGCTCGGGCTGGGGTGCGGGCAGCCCGCGGGCCGGCCGGGCGGGGCGGGGCGGGGCCGGGCGGGGCGGGAGGAGGAGGAGGAGGAAGAGGGAGGAGGCGCGTCCCTGACTCGCCGAGCCCGTTGCTGAGGAGACGCGGGCGGCGCTGCCTCAGTGGCTGCTCGCGCCGGGCTCCCCCCTTCCTCCTCGCGCCTCCCTCCTCCGGCCCTTCCAGCCCAGGGAGGGTTCGGGGAGAGCCGAGGGACCGGGGGAGGTGGGAATCGGCGGCGTGTGCCTGTATCCCTGATCCTGTAGGGTGAGGGAAAACCCCCGGCAGGGGATGTGACCCCATGCAGGGACACGGCGGGCTTCGTGGAGCCAAAAGGTGGAGGCGAAGAGGAAAATCCGGGCCCCGCTGAGGCCGGGAGCGAATCTGAGAATCGGCTTGGGAGGGAGGGATGCTCACACGCCTGGGTGGGGGCTTTTTAATGTTCAGCTGCATATCGAGGTTATTCT
>WAAB01018490.1:461187-541936 GCA_013389865.1 Piaya cayana | reverse complement strand
AATGGTTGGACTTGATGATCCGGTGGGTCTCTTCCAACCTGGTGATTCTATGGTTCCATAATTCTATATATTTGGTGTGGGGTTCAATCATTCCCTCGTTCTAATGCTCCTGGTCCCATTGCAGTTTTGAAATATGTAGCCTTTCAACTGTATGCCTTTTCAGGCACCAAAATGAATCATTCCTTATGGCTTTGGGGTTCTTACAAGCTACGCTGAAAATATTCAGCGCTGGCCAACTCATAGGCACATCCTCGCTCCATGTGTCATACGCATGAAAAGCCAAATTATAGCCCCACATCCTGTCTGCATGTTGGTAGAGCCAACGGGCAAGTAAGTTAAGACCCCTTACTGTCCCCCCTCTGCAGTCAGTGACATTCTCTGATGAACTTGTGCTCCCAAGACATAAAGCAATGGCAAAATAACTGTGGAAAGCAGGATTTCCATGTTGTGTTTGCGGACTGTTAGTTACTCCAGACCTGTGGTGCTTTCAAGTCAATGGCAAGATCCATGCTGGTTTAACAAGTGATTGTTTCTATTCCCTGTCAGACACAGTCTTATCGGTATCTTCTTATTTCTATTTTCTACTTAAGCAATTCTAATCTCTTAAAAATCAACAACCATTTTTGTTCTGGGATCATGAAGGAAAGAAGATTATCATCATAGAGACCTATTGCTCCAATATAGTTGTCCACAGAAAAAAAACCCCACCATTTTTTAGCTAGGAAAACATGATTTACAATGTTTGGCTGACTTACATAGTTTGGCATTTTCGGGATGTCTTCTTCATTGTTGTCAGTGAGACACAAAAGTGAATACTGGTGTAAAATTATTAGGTGGAGAGGCTCTGTAACTACAGCCTTCCTAATTGAGAGAGTCCAATATAAATAGCAATTTTAAGGTCTGATTCTGTGATCATGGCTTTTTCATTATAGTTCAAATAAATAAATGTATAATCACTTGAATTAGGATTTACAGTCTAAGTCCTTAGTCACAGCAGAGTCACAGTGGAAAACAGTAATTTGAAGCTGGAGTAAAAGCTTATGTATCTCGTTATGAGCCACTTGAGCTTTAACTAGTTTTGAATAAGTTAGCCATAAACTAAGAATACCCTTGCATTCAGAAGCTTCTTGATGTCTTCTGCTAAGGTAGCTATAATTTCCCTTTATTTCTGCCTTCTGTGGGGTTTTGTATGCGGTCACATGCATTGCCTGATAAACACCTTCTCACATGTATCCTGTGTATGCTCTGCATGAATAGATTTCGTTAAGTTCATTGAGAGCCTCTGAAGAGGTGCAAGTATTCGGTGAAGGGCTAATTGTAGGTCAGGGATATTTGCATAAACCTGTGTATTTGTGAAAAATCAGATTAGAAGCAAATACTAAGGAAAACTCGAGTTTTTAAGAATTGGGATTGTTTATGTGGTTGGATCACCAGATGGCAAATATGACTCAGTATAAACGTTACATAATTCTTCTTGGGAAAATAAAATCTCAAGACTGCTCTAATTGAAAAGATCATCCAGAAAGCCGTTGAAGAACAGCACAGAGATAGAAATATCAGTGGAGCAGATGCATGCAGTAGCCAGCAAATTCAGGCTGATTTTATGAATGTAGTGAGGCTCAAAGCACACCCCAGTAAACTCATCAGCCTAGTTGCCCAACAAAACTGCAAAGCCCAGAGGATTAGTTTCATTAGCAATCAGCGCAGAAACCAGTTGTTCTATCAATTTTTAAAGTAAAAAGGAATTTTAAGTAGCACTATTTAATGGAAGGGTTAAACATGGATAAATTCTAAGAGCAACTGAAGTGAAGAATTCAGAACACGGGTTGGCCTGTTTCCAGAGATGAATTTGATGTTGGACTAGTAAGAAGGAAAACATACCAAGATTGAGTTGAATATAAACTGTCAAACCTATTAGATCAGGCGGAGCCCATTGTGGTTTTGAATGTCTTAAGTTCTTTGTTCCTGCTAATACCAGGACAGTACTGTGGAGTGTTAAAAATTGTATGAACTAGAAATATGTTAAGTAGACATGGAACGTAGAAACACAGCTGTATGATTTGTAGCAGATACAGATGAGAAAAAATAAATTGTAAACCAGCCAAGAGATCTTTCAAAACATTGTCTATTCCATACCACAGCAGATATTTAATTCTATGGGTTTAGTATTTGCAAAGACATTTTATGACCACTGCAGCTGTCAGTGTCTAAGTGGCATCACACCTTCAATCTCAAAATTTCTCCTAACACACATATGCTCTACCTTCTGTTTTCTTCCATTTTCTAAAATACCAGAGAAAGCAGTTAGCCTACCTAGAAATTCTTTAACTGTTTTTTCATTTGAAAGGACTGGGATTGACTGTAATATACAGGGACTTTTCTTAATGTTTTTATAATACAACTATTACTTGGCTTTGTTCTGCTGTCAAGGTGACAACCTCTTCATTTCCTCCTCCTGCAGCCTCTCAAACTTAAAGACAAATTAAATGGGCTCTTTCTAACATTCCATGACTTTCCCTTCTTTATTTTCAAAGAGGAACATGGAAAGGATATGAAAAACTGAGTAGCAGGTATTGAAAAAAAGAAAAAAATCAAGTTGGTGATATTAAAAATATAGTTGTGCCGAATAGCAAACATATTAATATATTTCAGGGCTGTCTATTATCAATTCTCTCTTGTAAAGATAGAAGGAAAATCTAAGATCCCTATTACAAATTCTGAGGGATATTCTGAGAGAGAGCTTAAAATGCTGGAATAAACCATCAGATCAGTTTGGCAGTACAAAATAAATTAGCATTAAATAGGCCTAATTATTATTCTCATTTTTGTACACCCATGGTAATTCACAGACAAAAGCTGCAAAGTGCCCAATATATAGTGCTGTTTCTCATGCACCAAGGTGGCTTGTTATTGTCTTTTGTTCTTGACAGCATATTCACAGTGTGGAAAACACAGTGAACTTCAACCAGCCATGAGCAGCTTTGTATTCGGACTGCTTATCTAGGAGATACCTGAACATCAGGCTGAGGTCTAAGTCTGAAGTGGAGGTTCCAGGAGCACGTCTGAGCTCCTGAGGCCAGAGGTGACTGCTCACCATGTCCTGGTTCCCTGTCGGGGTGAAACCCAGGTGCACATCAGCCTTCCTCTGAAGCGACAGGCTCAGAAGTTAGATGGACATGGTGGACAGGCCCTCAGTTCAGATACCTGGGACACACCATAATACTCAGGTGCTTTTTAGTTTTGTTCTTCATGGAAATATGCAAAGGGACTTACATTCTTGTCCACTGTAGAAGAAAATGATAAAACATGAAGGTACCAAATCTCACTCATGAGGAATATAAAAACACCCAAGAGTGCTGTGCTTTCAAGAGTGCATGAACGCTTGGACTCCTCAGATTAAGTAGCAGCTGAAGTAACATGTACAAAAAAAGCCTTTTTTGATGACTTCTCCATAACAATCCTATCTCTGACTAAGCATTCTGACTACATAGCATTTTCTGTAAACACTACTTGCTTTTGGGCATGTTGTCATAGTGTAAATTTGTAATGGAAAAGAATGTGCAAGGAAATGGACCCTTAGTGATGTTGCACAGCAGCAAGATGCTGTCTCAGCATGTGCGCTGGCTGACCCCACTGCATCATTCTCATGGGGCTCTGAACACACTGAAGAAGAACAAGAAATTACACTATTATTCTGTCAACCAAACACTGACCTACAGAGTCATCCAAACGTGCCATGGGAAGCGTGCTGCATTCCCCAGAGGGCTCTAGTGTCCCACTGCTGGAAAGTTTCAAGTACATACAGGCTGCAGAGTGTGTCTGCCCTGGAGAGTTGAATGTCCAGAAGACGCTGATGGGATAGTACTCACAGTCAAATCTGTCTGCTGTGCCGTCTCCTGTGCAATTGCAATTTTTCCTTGATGGCAGATGCTAAGATTAACTATAAGTTTCTCTGCATGTATTTCTTGTGTGACAGCAGGTGGGATTAGCAGTATAATTATTCATTCAATCCTTCTGCTCTGCCGTAGGTTTACGTCAGTTTGCTATCAAAATATGCCTAAGACTATTTTTCATGCATTAGAGAGAAATGCAGAATCAAACGTGAATACAAGTTGGTAAGAGCAGCATGCTGATTAGATGCTCCAATCCAGTGTATGCTGACAGGTACAATACAGTAAGAAAGCTTTGCCTGTACTGCTCAATCCGCAGCTTGTTGCAATAAAAATATCTTGTTTCTACCTTTGATAAACTGCAAGCTATTTCAGACTTTAAAATACTTTCCCCTTCTTGCTTTCCCTCTAAGGTACAGCATTGCCTACACATCAGATTTTGACTGCCTGAAAGAAGGATTATAGAGAAATCTCAGCCAAAACATGCTGATGATGAGGGACCACAACTTAAAGCACTGACAGCTGTTAAAATCGTGCACAGATGTTGTCCTCGGCTCTCGAACAGCAGCATACAGCAATGCCACTGCATGGGAACCAGTGCCCTATAAGGAGATAGCATAGCTAGAGGTATTCTGCCAATGGTTTCCACTCTGTGTCTGTACTGAGAGCAGCTATTATATAGGAATATATAGTGGTAAATCACTCCTCAGGATTAACAGAAATAAACGTTTGAGTGAACACTTGTGCACTATACATCCTTCAGGTATATTTACATTTGTGGATACACATTATGATGACCAATAAGGCAGAAAGTATTTGAAATTTCAGCTGTGCTTCTCTGCAGTACATAGCTTCAAACCTCATTGGGTCAAAAAGAGAGAGTGGTTACTGGAAATGAATCGTGCACACGGAAAATAAATAGAATATATTTAGGTAATGGTCTGGGAAGGCTCAGAACTGTCTATGTGTATTTAAAAGATATAAATCTCAGACGGGGAGCTGGGCAGTAGGTTGATACAAGCAGGAATAATAGGATGATGTTTGAAAGGAGAAATACATGACAAAGAAATTTATGATGAATGTAGCAGTGGGAATTAACATGGAACCAAATGGTCACAGCACTGTTCTTTTTTCTCAAAAACCAAATGGAGGCAGCACTGTCAAATATGCGATTAAAAACAGTCATCCACTGATTCTCTTACCAGCTGTAATTTATCAATCTTTGCAATTGCTGCTTTTGATAGTTAATACGAATTATGCATCTGGCCAACTTAGCATTGGACTCTTGGGTCTGGTCAGGGTTTTTTTGAGTGAAAACAACCATTTGTGGTGAGAAAGTGGTTGTCTCTTCAACTACTAAGGCCTTTCTTTACAGGTTAGGTCCAAGGGTTTCACTCAAGTTACAGTCCCACAAAATAAGGGTTTTTTGAAACAAATCAATAAATAAATCCCATTTCCCTGGACCAGATTAAATTCCCCAAAGATTCCGAAGGAACCTCAAATCTATCACTCATTAAATTAAAATGGTGAGGTGTGAGCTAGTGTTTCAACTGGCCCTGGTACTAGATGAGTGGAAGGTAGCAAATGTGATACTAGTAATTTTTAAGGGAATTGAAGGGGGATTTGGAGAACTACTGTGCCTGGTTTCTGTGCCTGGCAGATCGGGAGACATCGGGTTACATACAATACTGAAGATTCAGTACAGCTTTCAGAGAAGTAAGTCATGTCTCGTTTATCTATTAGAGTTCTTTAAAGGAACCAGAGAGCATATGGAAAATACTAATTCAATCAATAGATTCTATCAAGCTTTCCAAAAAGCTTTTGACAAGGTTCTCACTGAATACTTCTAAAGAAACTAAATTGTCATCAAATAAAAGGCACGATTCTCTTGTGAATAGACAGTTGGTTAAAGGAAGGAAAGTAAAATGGAAGACTGTCCAGTTTTCAGAACAGTGAGAGGCTGTCAGGACCTGCACTGTCCACAAGTCCCTGAGGAGAATATAATGTGAAATAACAAAGTTCACTAGCAAAAAAAAACAACCCAGGTTTCGGAACTGGAATAGCTTGAACTAAAACTGCATACTACAGATTACATCACAGCATTGTTCTAGTAGATAGTAAAATAGAAAGTGTAATTCAACATTGACAAAAGAAAATAATCATTCTTTGCTGCAGCATAGCAGGGAGATTTTGGGTTTCCCTTTTACAATTCCAAAACTGCTGTTACAGCTCCATAATCTGAAGTTATTTGGGATGTTTCTATGAAATTGTCTGTTTAATGCTATATGGTAATCAAAATGGCAAAATCATCAGGAATTATTAGAAAAAGAAAGCATCATTATGTCAATGTGTAAAATTATTGTGTTAGTCCTGTCTCAAAAAGATTACATCAGAACTAGCAAGATACAATAAATGAGGAGAGGTTTCATCAGGTGTGTTGTACAGCTTTCACACAACTAATAGACTAGCCTATATTAGCTTTAAAAAAACGATAGCAGTAAGAAATATAGTAAAAGCATATAATCCTTAGCAGTATGGAAAAGGCAAATATAAACCCACTATCCTTTTTTTTTTTCCTAAGCAAGAACTAGGGTAAAAAAACCTGAAATTGCCAGGGGACAGGCTTAAAAACATGTCAATGTACTTTTTCATTCAAACGTTTTGGTTTAGAATAGGCTTAGGGTTGCTTTGGATTATGCTTGGTTGTGTTTGCTCTTACTCTGATAAATTACCTTTTAGTGTGCAGACTGCTACCTATGCATACGCACTGATAGCAACCCAGCACAAGCAATGGGTCTGCAAGATTTGCCCATCGTCTTGCTAATCTATCTTGACTCAGGATGCTGCCTTGTGTAAGAGCACAGTTTAATTTAGTCTTTGTATGTGAATTTAAATACATTGAGTATTGCTTATTATGTTTTTTACAGTACATATACAAACACACAGTGATTCTGATGTTAAAGGTAGTTCTGCTGTCTGCCAAGAAGAATGATTAATGCCAAATGTGTCAGAGGGAGTGATTTTATAAAGCTAATATTTTGCTCCTAGCACGAGATTAGGGCCACTGGCATATTTTATTCAGCTAGCCCAGCAGTAAAAAGGTTCTTTATTCTCAATTACTACTCCAAGCCCCACAAAACAACATTCTAGAGTGTTTATTAAAATTTGAAAGCTAGTCCTGTACTGCCTACGGAAGAAAGTTATTGCTTTTTGCATGAGAGAAGGTGGTTATGCAGTGAATTTCTAAATCTCATTTATCTCTGGTGTAACTGGATTACAAAAGAAAATATTAGCATGAGTAATTTTTTTGCTAATGTGACATCTCTTTTATTTTCAGCCTTCAGACAATACAGTAGATTTTGGTAAAAAATAATAATTGGTAAAGTCTATGGCTAAACCAGCTAATTCATTGAATTTACGCTTATTATTTATCTGAACAGAAGGTGACTATCATCCCCAGGCAATAAGCCCTCCTAATTCTAATTCAGCAGCTAAGTTAAAGCTAAGATCTTAGAGGCAGAAATGTACACAAAAAAAATATTAAATGTATGAATAAATGTTTTAAGAACACAGCAGCATATTGACCTGCACCAGAGCATCAGTAGCAAAGGTAGCAGAGAGGATTATAGGAGGAACAGCACATCCATTACACTCTTCTAACTGGAGCTGATTCAGCAAAACAATTTAGGATTAATCTTCGGATTCTTTTACACAGGAAGAAAACTGGTGTGTCTGCTCATGATAGATGTTCTATTTCCATATTCTCTTAAGAGGATACAGACTATAGAGATATACTCTGCTAGGGATATGCAAATAGGCTAGCATTATCCTGGAAAAATATGCACTAATTAATGCAATGTAATCTTTAATCAAATAATTAAGCATACCAGAAATTGGAGCTAAAAAGATCCCCCTCCAGTAGAGATGCGTGAAACTGTATTAAAGCAAGGCAGGTGACTAAAGTAGGATGAATAATTTGAGTAGGAAAATTCCTAAGTCACATATATCTGAAAACTGCTGTAAGGATTTTTTTCCTTCTTACATTTGTTTCTCCTTTCACACCACTCAACCTGCCCAGAAGCATATAATTTCTTGAAAATAAGTTTTGTAATGGCAAATTAGTAAGCTGCCGTGACACTACTATTTCATCACATCATTCCTCTTTATGGTGAAGATACCATAAAACGTTTCGAAAAATAAACATCCAAATATGGAACTGCCCAGTTTTATATGGGTGTTAGCATTTCTTCAAACTATTGCTTCTCTGACCAATACTTCAGTGAAGACGCTGCCCTGAATTAGTCTTTCTATGCCATTTTATGACCCAGTTTGTTTCACCATCATCACTATTTTAGCAGGGAAACAACTCAGATTTGCTGTAGAAGCCAATTTCTGTGTTTCAGGTAGGATGACTTTTACATCATACGTGTTTTCAAGTTACTTTTAATCTCCTGATACATTTCGTAATGTACTTGATCTAATGTATATTGTGTATACTTGTCTTTGTGGTATTTAAACACTAGTATCACCCATTTTAGTATTTGGCTTGCCTTCCTTTATTATGCATTTCTCTCTTACCATGCTTTTTAAACTTCTTTTGATAAAAAATCTCTTTTCTATTCCTTCTCTTCTTTAATATCGCTCTGTATTTTTCACAGGGACGATTACTCTGTTAGGGTGGTTGTGGTGAAAACATACATCACACTTAGGACGTGTTAAGCTCTGCCTTATCCTTTTTTAAAGTATGTGTGGGTTCAGTTTATTTCAGCCAATAACTTCACCCCTAGCGCTTCCAAGTCCCAGATTCTTCTGGCAGGCCCATTTCCGATAGGTCTTAGGGATCTACTGTGGGTGAGATCTCCCAGTATCCGATATAGCTCTGCTGTGATTCATATCTCTTAATTTATACAGGTTTTCTTGATTGGCATAAGAAGTTTCCAAGTGTCCTTAAAGTGAAGGGACATCAGCAAAGTGGAAAATTATGACAGTGATACTCAAATGGCAGCGTTTGTCAGCTAGCAGCCAGCTAATACATACAGGACAGTGTTCCTCCATGTACAAGTTTCTATCACCAAAGGAGGAAGAAAAAAAAATCCTGTTACAACCTATAAATCACTAATTGCTGCTAGGTACAAATCTTGCTTTTGACTCCAGCAGCTGCAGATTTAAAGGCAGCCACAATGACATTGAGGGTGACAACTATTCAGGCAGATAGGACTAACTTTTTGTGAATGAGGTGCCTGGAATTTGTTGTAGTATATTGTTTTCCCTGCACTTATTTCATATACACTCCTTTTTTCCTCTGAGAGCAGTGACTTAGAGTAGCTAAATAAGGGACATGTTTTGCATAATGGAAAGGCGAAAGAGATTAACTCTACATCATCTTTAACACATTGAAATATTTTGTCAAGTCCAATTTCAAAGAGTCTTTTTAAATCTTCTTAACGTTATGACTTTGAAGGAACACTTTCCTGTTGCATAAGCTGAAAATGCTTCTAATAATTGCAAAGGAAGTTTTAAGAACCTCGCCATTCAGGTCATGACCACTCAATACATCTTCAGGCAAATCTGAGTTGGAAACTTAACTCGGACGAGAGTTACACATCACCAGTTGTTAGTGACTTGGGAGTATTTAGGATCCAGTTAAAGCAAAAAGCTCTGATCCTCCTTTAAAGAATTTTTAAGGACCGTTTGCAGCTTCCCGTATTTCTTACATTGCTCCTGGATAAGAAATGAATGCTGGAGTTGATAATTATTTTTTTTTAATTTTAAAGAAAGCTGTCGTATAAATATTTTCAAGTACTTGAGAAATTTATAAATTTTTTTTGTGACTGTGTTTTCTAGGATGCAGAAATATTGACTCTTATCTTTTAGACGCAAATGATTTTTCAGGATTCTTCCTGCTAAGTTTGAACAGAGAAGCCTCATTTCTACACCAAACTCAGTTCAGGTAAGTGGCCGTGACTGTGTTGGTGTCCAGCCTATTGTCAAATTCTGCAACTTTTTCTGGCATGTGGCATTGCAAGATATCACCTTAAAAAACTCTCCATCATACCTTTTTGAACTGCAGCCTGTTATTAGAAATAAAACGTTAAAATATGTGGAAGGAACAAGCCACATTAAGATTGCAGAGGAATGAGAAGACATCTGCTTTCTACGCTATTTTCTCTAACTGTCTGACAAAAATAAAGCGACCTCATTCCTACAGTAAATTTTATATAGATTGCTTTTCTCTCTGCTTAGTCACTCTGCCTGTAAGTTTTTGAAAAAACAGAACAGGATATAAAAAGAAATGGCTCTGGATCACTTACCACAGACGACAGTGCTAATATAAACTGTCTCGTTAGATTTCTCTTTGGTGAAGGTGGGTAAAGTAAGCATTTGTAAAGGATTACATTTGGAAAAATTAAAATCTTTTTTTTTCTCTAGTTAGGTGGGAAATTGGACAATAAACTGATGATATCAAGGTGGAGTTGTTCATCTCTGCAGTGACAGGAAAAATAGAAAAAAATCCTACTTTTTTTTTAACTGAGTGATGAAGCACTACAAATATGTTAAAAAATATACTGTAAAAGGGACAATATGTACAAAAATATGGGCTTAGAATCTATTTGAGCATTAAAGAGGGAGGGAGGTATTTCTTCTAACAATATTCAAGCAGCTCATATGGTTTATTTAAAGAAGAAAAAATTAATATGCCATATAGCAGGCAGTAGAAACAATGACAAGCTATCTAAATCAAAGGCGAAAAGGCCTGATGTAAAATCAAATTATGAAATTAATCATCGAAAGTCTATAAAAACTGTTGGTATCTTGACATTTTCTAATGGAATGAGACTGTTCATGAGTCAAAAAGGAAGCCACAAGTGACTTCTTGGATTGCCATCTAGCGGTAGCTTGGGGAGGGGAGACCTGTTAGCGGGCTTCATCCGTGTTTAAAAAGAACGAGTCATTCATGGCTCTGAGAGCTGGTTAAACGCCGTTTTTCTAGTTAGCAAAACATTAACCACTATAGAGCTCAATGTGAGAATTCTTACTGCAAAAGTATTTTCCAGTGCTTAAAGACCTGAACAGTCACTAGTACAATGCAATTAACTGTGATTAAAAGGTTTTATGACAGCTGCATCGTGCATGGTAATGGTGTAATGACGTTTGCATTCAATGTGAAGGCATCCAGATTTGCTCCACAGATAAGCTCTTTAGAGCCTTATTCTTTATTCTGCACCTGCTGGCTCCGACTACCCTCTCTGCAGTGCTCATTTGTATACATCTCTGTCAAATGTTTTAAATACTTATCAATTACCTAACTCAAATCAACTCATGGTTGATGGATGGTTTGATAGGAACGGTTGGACTCGATGATCTGATGGGTCTCTTCCAGCCTGGTGATTCTATGATTCAATGGTGGTTTTAAACATACTGTAACCTAGAAGAGCTGCACTAACCGGTTCATGCATCATGCTCCCCACACCACCAGCTTAATCTCACAGAAGACACAGCATTAGCATACGCTTGATAAAGCAATCAACATTTTAAATTATTTCTTACCTAATAGTGATGCACCTTAGTGATGCATCTTATTTTTACTTCCAAAATTATGCCCTCAGAATTTATTAAACATAAGATTTCATCCTCAGATTACATGGGGAAAACTTTAGGAAATATATAACCCTAACCCCAAACCCCTAATCGCCTAAGTGAATGGAACAAAAAGAAAGGCAGGAGGTAGCAAAGAAATAACAAAATACAGATACTTTAATGTTACCAGCTATGTGTGGCTTGGGCAATGACAGACTAAACAAAAATGAACTTTTAACAAAGTTAATATTGACTCATGGAAGCAGCTGGTGATGCGATTCATCTCTTTGAGATGTAGAACTTACCCCTGGTTTTGAGAGAGAACACAGGCTTGTCAAGAGCTTAGCTGTCTTCTGAGGATTCACTGCCTGCCACTTGTTTCAGCTAGCAAGTAGCACCACACATACTTGAAAGTATTTAAGAAGCTGGAAAAACCTTTTTTTAAAAATAATTATTTTTAATATTAATTTTGAAGTGCTTCAAAAATACCTTTTGTAATTAGAATAGTTCTAATTTTTATAACCAAAACACACAACAGCCAGTATACAGATTGTAATTAGTAACTATTAAAGTAACTATTTAAAGATAGTTATCTAATACTTGCTTACACTCATGAAGCAGTTTTACTTGAAACGCATATAAATCCAGAATTACTTCACTGAAGTGGCCCTCTACTTGCAATACAACCATCACACTTGAATAATTCACTAAAACTAATTTAAAAGTAAAAATAATTTTAGAAATGTGAGGGTTTAAAGTTTAAGGTTTTATATGACTGCTAAAAAATACATGGAATTGTAACTATGCAGCTTCTGTACACTATTAAGATTTATGCTTTCTTAATTTGATTAAGAAATAGAGCACAAGACCACTGTTCCCAGCCTTTCACCGTATCTTTTACATCTGTTAATACTGATTAACATGATCTTTACGCTGCTCAAGCTTTCAGATTCCATACTATTAAGTAGTAGAAGATCACTAGGTACACTAGCACAAAACCAAATACTGCATGCAGCTTAGTGCAGATTCCCTGCTCTGTTCAAAGCCATGTGTCTGCCTCAATACATTCAAGATGTGCTTCAGCACCACTAAGGCTGCTACTAGGTTCACAAGGACAGGTATTTTCTCTGAGGCAGAGGAAATGGGGCAGCTATTCAAAAGATAAGTCAGCAAAAGCAAAGTGTCACAGCTTGGAGGGGAAAAAAAAATCCCTAAGGTTGTGTTGCAGGGCTGTCAGAAGACAGAGCTCCCTAATATGAAGGATGAATTAGTGGCTTTCACAGCAGGTACTCACAATTCCATTGCTACTTAACGTATTAGGAAGGTTGTTTCAGTTCCTACAATAGGTAAAAAGACATTGGTATCAACAGCTGAATCAGAATCTGAAGTATTCTCTAAAATTTGCAGATGGCAACAGCGGGCTGAAAAATACTTCAAGCATTTTGTGATGAATGTTTTAAGAACTGGAAAATACAAGCACCACTTCTTTTATATAGAAACCATCTCAATTGTTACTTACCTCAAATCTGGCCACTGCAAGGGATTTGTTTCTACAATATGTTCACATATTTTGTACTCTTAGAAGTGCAGATTCTTGATAAAGTCTTTATTTGTATTATTATTACTAGGACGGTGAGGCACTGGACCAGGCTGCCCAGAGAAGTCCTGGTTGCCCCGTCCCTGCGGGTGTTCAAGGCCAGGTTGAATGATGCTTTGAGCAACCAGGTCTAGTGGGAGGTGTCCCTGCCAGGGGCAGGGGGGTTGGAACTGGATGATTTTAAAGGTCCCTTTCAACCCAAACCATTCTATGATTTGATGATTATCATGTCCCCTTTACATTTATTATGAATAAAGGCAACTGTAATCATGTCAGACTTCAGAAGTGCAAGTAACTTGCCACCAGCATCAATTACTGCGAGAACTGGAACAGTAAGTGCCAGAATGACTCAATGGCCTTGCCTGGGAAAGGACACGGCCTCTTCAAAGTGAGCTAACTTTAAAAGCTGTATTAGACATGAAAACACTACTTCTAAACAAGTTGAATGAGCGTTAAGCTGATCTGTAGACCAGTTGAAAATTTTCACAGAAAATGTAAAATAAAACTTGGTAAAAGTTTGCCTGCAAAACTTCTGGAGTCAGTTTCCCGTATACACTGAAGTTCTCCAGCCTCTGTCCTGCTTAGTTCTTTGCAGAACAAAACCTGCAGTTCATTCAAGTGGCTCTACTGCTGATACACATTTCCTGTCTAGGATTTAAAGAGGTTATGAGCAATAGCAGAGCACCAAGAATGAACTAATTAAGCATTTTTGTTTAATCCAAGGACTTTAATCGCTATTTTTAGTATAACTTAGTAAGGTTTAGTTTAACTTTCTACTTTCAAACTTAATAAAACAACTCTCCCTCTGCATTTTTTCAATAGCAAAGCTCATTTCAGAGCAACAGTCCTACCACTCTCTGTCCACAATCAAGACCACCCATCATTTCTGAACTGTTCCCACATGATGCTCAGTACTGCAAAACTGCTATGAAGTAGAAATATATTCAGTTATAACAAAGTGCAAGAAAGCGATACCCTGAATTTCAACATCTGTACTGAGAAGAACTGGTTTGGGTTGTTGCTTTGGCTTTGGTTTGCGTTTTTAGTCAAAAGAAGCAGGCGCTAGCTTATACAGTAATAAGAACAGGCGTTTGATATTGCTCTTTATTTCGTTTTTAAAAATTAAACAATTATTAACATATTATTCCGGCAACATGCTACTAAGCACTCTATACATTCCTTGCTTCAGAATAATTCCAGCTAGATCCTGGCAGGGAGAAACTGAGTTAGAATTACTGACTTTAATAGTACCAATAGGAATTAAACCCGTTGAGAACAACTCCTCCCCTGAATCTGACAGGATACTTGCATGAAGAAAGTAGACTACCCATACTTAATACTGTCTTGTCTTAAATACCTTTTAAAATACAAATATTTCATTTCTCTATTAGAAACAGCTGTATGTAATTTTTTTTCATCTTATTCAGAACAATAAGAAAACAACATTTCCATGGGCCTTAAAGGGAGTTTCAACTAGGGTTTTGTAAGGCAGGCTTTAAAATAGTGCCTGAACCAGTTCTTCCACAGAGTTCTTAAATAAAATCTGCATACGTTCAAGAACTATTTTCAGCAGCCTAAATTATGTGTCCTCCAAAATTTTGAGTTAAAAACCATTTTAATTAAAACCAGTTTGACAGGCTGAATATGTGAAGTCAAACCACCAGATACTAAATACTTTGAGATTGGTCTGTATATCTACTAACAAAACTTCCGTCAGACATCTTGTTGAGCAGAAAAAAATTGTGGTAGCAATTGAAAGATTTTCAGTTGTCAGATTCAAGGTCACCAGTTAAATTATTCAGTCATTTTTACTTCTAGTAAAAATGATCTCTTACAGGCGTGTATGGTTTCGTATGTTGTTTCCCAAATTGTTTAAAAGCACACTCTTAGATTTTCTATTTTACAGCGTTGTGCTTTTTAATTTATTCATCTGTACCAAGTTTTAGTTGAAAATTATTGTTCAGTTTGTACAAATCACCCATTATTTAAACTGCAGAATTACACCGTGTGTAATCTCACAATTTCATTGGGCAATTAAATGATTCTCTACAGCTTTTTTTTTTTAATCAAAAAAAAAGCAATATACAATTAATGAATCCCTGTAGGATTCCTCCCTACCCTAAGCATTGACATATTTAAATATATTAGCCCCAACCCTTGGGCACGTCTGATGAGTAGTGCAGAAAGCAGACATGCTGGCAAATGGCTCAAAGCTCATCTTTCCAAAGGGCTGGGTCCCATTGCAGGACTCTATCTTTGTCATGGAGAGCAGGGAAAAAAAAGTGAATGTCTAAATTACATCAGCTGTACAGCTACAGTGGACTTCCATGCAGAAAGAAAGCCCTGTAGCACGCCCTCTTACTTAAATTCTCCAGCATTTACTGTGGTATTTTAGGAGTGCGAGTGGGAAGGGTATACGGAACTCTATAGCACCAGAGGACTCTTCTTAAAATCCTCACTGGGCAAACTACACTGAATTTAGGGCCAGTTTAGGGATGGTATTTTAGTTTTCAGTAGCTAAACTATTCTAGAGGATCTAGCCCATATTAACATAGTGCAAATGTAACCTCCTCTATAAATCCCTTCTGGTAGTAATAAACACCATAATCTTAACAAACAGAGGTACAGTTTGTTAATGAGGCGTGGTACATTTTACTCCATTATGCACCTAGGCACATTCTTAATTAGCTGAGCCATTCATTTTTCAGAAAACATTTTAAAAATAACGTCTCCTTTGATAATATTAGAAGTAGATGATATGATTTTTTTTTCTTCAGTAAATTAATAAAGTACAGTATAAACTCATTTTTTTTCCAAAGTCACTTCAGTTCAAAATGGGATAAAAAAAGTTAAAATGTTTAATGATAATTTTGGAACGGTAACTAGTTCACAAACATTTTGCTTGTAATGAGAAAACTTCCTCTGTGACAAAAAAAGTAAACGTGTCTTCCAGCAATTTACAAACAGTATTTTAGGTGACACCATCCCCTGAAGGCCTGTTGATGATGCCTTGCACTAATAGAACATTGTCCTACTGATGATCAACATTCATCTTCTTTATTCGATGAAGCAGGGCATCTTTTTCCATTTGGACCTCAGCAAGAGCCATTTTGGCTTTGGCTAGTTCCTGTTTGAGACATTCATTTTCGTCAATAAGCTGAAACGATTGGGTCAGAAAAGAAGGCTGTTAGTATTCCTGCACATCGACAACTTTTTCCACTGCAGTAACTTTTAAAACATCACACTCTCACATTCATTGCTGAGTGCAGGTCTGTTGCAACCGATTCCCAGTCAGTGAATGTAGGACAGGACAAGAGGGAACGGCCTCAGGTTCCACCAGGGGAGGTTCAGGCTTGACATCAGGAAAAAATATATCATGCAAAGGGTCACTGGAACAGGCTGCCCAGAGAGGGGGCTGAGTCACCTTCCCTGGAGGTGTTTAAAAGACGGGTGAATGAGGTGCTGAGGGGCATGGTTTAGTGACTGATAGGAATGGTTGGACTTGATGATCCAGTGGGTCCTTTCCAACCTAGTGATTCTGTGATTCTCTGATGTGAGGCAGTTGATGCAGTTAGCTCAAAATACAAGATACCCAATGTTTTAGCTGTGCCATTTCCCTTCTGGAGTGGAAATGACACTACGATCTGAGCTCTAGTATTCTTACCTAGTGGAAAAAACAGCCATGTTGATGTGTGAGTTCTGTCATCATGAACTCAAAATTCAGGCATGATTGAATAGATTAGAAAGGGTCTGACTTAACAGTCTAGTCCCCTGTCATTGGCAGTTGTGTTGTACATGGATGGGGAAGATGCAGGGAAGAAGGAACTTGCCCCCTCATAAACTCCCTCTGACGTATAGGGGAAATAGTCTGTATTAGATATATTACAGATAGAATTATTTTCCTATTTAGAAAGAATTACATTTGTGCTCAACCACACTGTAATACCCGTAATTAATATTTTCCATCTCAAACGGATTTTAAACAGATGTAACCCCCAAGCCCACTCCTAGATAACCTAACAATGATCGTGCCTAATGTTCATACCATAATTTTTTTGGGGGGAAGGAAGAGGGAACGAGGAATGGTGGGGATGTCAAAAGGAATTCTTAATACCTCATTTTTATTGAAGTCATCTGAATCCCCGCTTGATTTAGAAGGTCTTGGAATTTCATAAGTAGTCTGCGTGGCTTTGTCCTGTGTTTTATGTCCAACATGTCTTGTTGTTTGCTGCAATGCACTGCCTGAGTTCGTCATTTTTGACACATCATTTACTCTTTGATTGTCTATATCACAGAAGGACATATAAGAGGGTTAGGGGTTTATACGCTTAGGGGTTTTTGTCATCTTTATTTTTTTCAAAGTTAGATTCTCATCAGTACAAGATTAAAACCATCTAAAAATATATTTGTAATACTAAGTACACTTATATTCGCCTCCCAAAATTGATTTTAAAACCAAAAAAATAATTGAAAGTCATACACATTTTTGGAGGAAGAGAGATAGGAAAAGGAGGCATGAGAAGAAGCAGTATGTATCTTCAACCTGAAGAAAATTATCACGTTTTAATACTGACCAATAACATCAACAGAGAATATGCATTCTGAATAATTAAAAGGATGAGAACTATTAATACTGCTATTAATACACTGCCTCCGGGTCCAAATCAGATCTGAAGAGTGCATTTATATCTGAAGACACATTGAGATAAACCCGCAGGATCAAGCTTTTCAGTTCAAAGATAACGCAAATGACTTGGTATTCAAGATATTTTCTAGCACGTATAACTGAACTACACTGTAATGTCTACTAAAATATACTGCTGTACACCAAGGGAAAAATAAGGGTCATGCTTCTTAGTTATCTAAAAAATAATCTGGTTTTCTTTTTTAAATATTTCCTTCTAAGCATGAGTTTTCTGTTCATCACTCTTCTTTCCACCACACATGCATGTGAGGACTCAAAACCGTAGCACTGCAGATACATAAATCACTGCAGTGCAGACAGCATTTGACCTGGGCCTTTGAAGCCACTGTACCTGAGAAATCCTTGACAAGAGTAGGGATCAAAGCACTTCAGCAGAACAGGGGGAAAGTATAAATTGGAAGAAACCTTAAAGCTGTGTATTTTCTCACTAAATTGCTATTTCTTCCAATGTTTAGCATAACAATATGACCAAGATGCATTGAACATCTTAAAACATTCAAACAATGTATTCAGTAACGTGGAGACATTAAAATATGAGCAAATCATGCCCCCGAGAAGTCTGCTCCAGCTTTGCTATGACCTCCTATCAGGCAGGTGAAGGAGCACTAAGATCACTCTGCAGCCTCTGCCTCCTCAAGTCATATAAATCCATTGCATCTGGTTGGATTAGTGTGTTCAGGACCTGGATGAAAGGGTGGGGGCACCCTCTGCAATTTTATGAATAATACTGAATTAAGAGTAAGTGACTGACACACCGAGGAACAAGGTTGGTTTTAAGAGGAACTCGAACAGGCTGGAGAAATGTGCTGGCTGAAGCCTCATGAAGTTCAGCTACAGCCAGCGTGAAATCCTACACCTGGGAATGAATAAACTCTTGTATCACTACAAGCTGGGCATCACCTGGACAGAAGGCAACACTACACGAAATGACCTGTAGGTCTTGGTCAGCAAGATTTGTGAGTCAGCAGTGATCTCTCACAGCAAAGACCAAGCTTTACTATCAAGATTACGGGCTGTACTATCAAGGTTAGGAAAGTAATTATTCCCCTATACTCAGCACCAGTGAGACCACATCCAGAATACTGGATCCAGTTTTGGATCCCCTAGTGTGAGAAAGATACTGACAGCAAAGGACTGCCAAGATAATGGTGGCCAGGAGCACGCGATGTACAAATAAGAGATACACTTGTCAAATCTGAAGATGAGAAGGCAATGGGGTGATCTTAATGCCACCTTTGCCTACCTCGTGGAAGGGTACAGAGGAGATGGACCAGACTTCCCTGAGGTGCTTAGCAAGCACTCAAGCACCTCTGTTCTGAGGTGGCAGGACAGAAGGCGACAGGCACAAGTTGCAACAAAGGGAATTCCAACTAAACATTACAAAAAAAATAACCGTAAGGCGAGTGAACACTGGGACAGATTATTTAGGCAAGGTTGGGGTTCTGATGCTAAAAAGTTGACTGGACAGGGCACGGAGCAACTTGATTTATTCTGCCCCTCCTCTGAGCAAGAAGTAGGACTGAATGACCTCTAGAGTCTTCTCCTGACTTAAAATACTTTATGATTCTTTGACATACCCGTGAAGGACAACAGCAAAGTTCTAGGTTTAAAAGTATTGCCTTGCTACCAATATTTACTATTTGCCCATAAATGTAGAAAAATAAACCTCTAAGTGTATACATGTTTCATGAAATGTATGAAGTTACATCACTGTTCGAAATACAAGTCTCAGGGCAATGCCAGCCATGAGCTGCAAGGCCATCACCACAATATACAAAACCAAAAAACGCTACTTGTGCTTCTCAAATAGTCTTGTTTTACAATATTCTCTACTACTACCCATAACATGAAACTACAAACAACAGGTAACTACCTTTGGCAATCTGTGAAGAAAAGCAACTTTTTTTGTTTGATTTGTAGTCAATCAAAGGAACCTTAGGCTTATGTCGAAGCAATATGCGCTGATGAAGTAAATCCTGATGACGTTATATGCATATTTTAATCTCACTCAGATTGATTCAGTATTGAGGTGCTATCACAGCCAATATGCTATTCAAAAAGGCAGCGTTCCTCTATGTGACTACCCTTAGAATTAAGGTACATGGCAATGCAATTTACACAAATTCTCATCAGTTACCTTTTCAACATTAGCCACACATCAGCACCAAGGAAAAACACGGCATTAATAATAACTAGGTTATAGTACTGAGGCACCAAGGTGCAGACACATACAAACCTCTAATGAGAAAAGATCCATCATCATCTCTTTCTATCCAGAGTATGTCAATATGTAATTTTATGGGTACAAGCTCAGATGCCTTCAGATTTTCACGCGGACTGTCATCCTAAAAAATACAAATTTTCAAAAATGAATTTAGCAGGAAATCAAAACAGCTAATTAAGATGTTCTATTAAACATAAGCCGATCTAGCAAAACTTGAAAGGGAATGTTTCAGAGTAGAATTTTCTAATGGGATCTCCACTAAACTTTTGCTCCCTTTTTTTAACAAGGATCATATTAAAGACCCAAACTTATCTCTGGAGGAAGTCTGCTGAACTCAGTATATACATATGGTCTGACTGAAATACTTCAAAGTATTTCTACAGACATCTCAATAAGATTATGTCCTAACTCAAGACATTCTTTAGCTCAGGAGGTCTCAGAGTCAGAGATAAGAAGCCTGCACTATAGAGTATCTGATTTTCCCTTGAACTATTTAAATATTGAACAGGTACTGCTATGATTCCTGAGAGGATTTTTTCTTTTTAGAATTTAGTTTGGGATGACAACAGCTGCAGTTCAGTTACATTACTGTACTCAACAGAAGTACTTCACAAACTACTTCTTTTAGGGTCTCCCCAGAAGTCTTTCTAGTTTGTTATCCTATCAAGCAGAATAATGCAGCCAGTATAATCATAAAATATACATATCGGCATTAAGCATGTAGCAAGAAAGCTGTAGAGATATAACTTCCCAAGTTTCTTGAAATTCCACTGAGATTTCAGTGGAAAAAACAAAATGTAAAATACCCTTCCTTACATTCTTCCCACTGCATGAAACACACTGCACCAGGTCTCATGAAGAAGCAGAATATATTGCACTGAATAGGCCATGCAGCATAAATTGAACCATATCCTCTCACTCTTTATTACTCAGCTCTACAGAAATAAGTCACCTGTATGTCAAACTCTGCAGTTTGTCAATCATCACAAGTAACTTCACTGCGACTTGTGCACACTCTTGAAGAAGCACTTCTGTGTTTTCACTGCCAAGTAGATCCTTGTTGCCTGTTTATTAATGTGAGGGTGCTGGCCTCTGCTCCCAAGTGACAGGGGACAGGACAAGAGGGAATAGCCTCAAGCTCCACCAGGGGAGGTTTAGGCTGGACATTAGGAAAAAAATTTTCAGAAAGGGTCATTGGGCACTGGAACAGGCTGCCCAGGGAGGTGGTTGAGGCATGGGTGGACGAGGTGCTAAGGGACATGGTGTAGTGTTTGATAGGAATGGTTGGACTCAATGATCCAGTGGGCCTCTTCCAACCTGGTTATTCTATGATTCTATGATATTCCCTACCTCAAACAGTTGCTTTCTCATTTTCATTAGGTCTGCCTTCTTGCCAATAAACCAGCACAATCCTGGTTTTAAATTGAAATGGCTCTATTTTAAGACTTTACTTTTTGCATCTGGGCATTCATATTTGTGATACACTGTTACCTGAGGAACAGACCCACAGCTCTTACAGAAAGTGCTACTCCTGTAGAAGAATCAGCCCTAAAGGAGTGACTAAAGATCCTCAGGGGATGAAAAAGCTTTATCAAAGAGCAAATACTGATGCATTTTGAGTAGAACACTGTAGAAATAACACTGCCCTTCCAGTTAAAAAAACAATCTTAGCAGAATCAAGGTCTTTAGCCCCAGACGCAGGACTGCAGCCGCTATTCCAGTCCTTGCTTTACTGAAGTTTGTGTGGATAATAATTTCCAAAGCAGTGTTATACTTACCTTCTCTTTCTGTTCAGTTTTGCGTTGAGCATTGTCTACCCCACCAGAAAAAGGGTCCTTATCTTTATATTCAACGATCGTGCAGCACAAAACTCGCCACGTCCTTTAAATGTCTCAAAGAAAATCCCCTAGGAGACCCAAGTAGGAGTGTCCTCTTAACATTACTATTCTTAGCTACAGCAGTGAGAAAAGCTTCCATTATATAGTATCTGTTTTCAGGTAGGGTAGAACAAGAAATCTGCGTTCTAAGAAACAGTATTCACATTCCCCTTCTTTGTGCTGAACTTTCATTGGAACAACTATTCTATAAGTAGAAGAGAGAATTAGCCTTTAAAATCTGTGTTTTGTATAGAAAACCATTACTATGCTAAGCAAAAAAGCTGAGCCAGAAAACTCCACGTTGTGCCCTTAGGAACTTGGTATACGCTACCTATAAAACTCCCAGACACTGTCAACTCTACAAAGGAGACTGAGAGAGGAGGACAAAAGTATTAATTCATATAAATAGCTTGGTCATGCAGAGAATTCCCTTCTAGGCATATTACAGAGCTAAGAAAATCTATGGATTTTTAAGTTGTTTTACTGTTATCTAAAGACCTTCCAGAGTTTGATAGCAGTTCCTTTGAAGTTAGCTGTATCCAGATTAATAGTTTATCATCAAAGAAACAAGAACACAATTTCTTGAGAGCAGCCAAATATCTCACTGTTAACATACTTTTAAATTAATCCTTGCATTAGAAACTTTTATCTTCATGGGCATCACTTCTGCAACAGTTTCATCTTCTAGAAAATGCTGAATATTTGTGAGGGAAGATGTTAGAAATTCAGCACTGAAGTTCTCTACGTGACACTGAAGAAAACCGTTTTTTACAGCAAGCAGAGAATGTACGACAGCACTGGGCCCACTCTCCCATCTCAAACTAATCTCAGGTGAGGAATTAACTGGTCCAGCCACAGATTTACAGTCAGAACCTGTTGCAAAAGGAAAACAAGTTTGTATTAAAATTTTGCAATGTAGAAAAAAATTATCATGCAAATACTCCTTCCTCTATTGCCCAACTGATTTTTCAGAAGTATTTTAGGAGTGTTATCCATGTTTTCCATAAGGAAAAAATTCTTCACTGAAAGGGCCATTAGGCAATGGAACGGTCTGCCCAGGGAGGTGGTTGACTCGCCTTCCCTGGAGGTGTTTAAGGTGCGGGTGGATGAGGTACTGAGGGGCAGGGTTCAGAGACTGGTGGGAAATGGTTGGACTCAATGATCCTGTGGGTGTCTTCCAACCTGGTGATCCTATGATTCTATGAATTAGTGTTGCAGATACAGAACTTCAGAGCAAATTTTTAAGTATATCACTTTAAAGTATTAAAGAGAAACAAACACTATGTACAAGTACTAGTACCTCTCTGCTACAACAAAAGAGGACAATACAGAAGTAACACCATGCACAAAACCCCTAGTAGTTTCTTATTAGTTCCAGACTCTTTTAACTAGTAAAGACAGCTGTAACATCCAACTAAAGAGTTCTAAAAATAAAATAAATTATTTGAGGTAACCATATATTGGAGGGAGAGAACAGGGTTGGACTAGAGACATCTTGACATTGCCTCCACTCCACGCTAAATTATCCTGTGATTCCATGAAGTGCAGGTCTCTTCAGTGGTGGCTTCTTTGCTGTGTAATATCTAATGTTAAATAATGATAGAATGGTTTGGGTGCGATGGGCAGGGACACCTACCACTAAATCAAGTTGCCCAAGGCCTCATCCAACCTGGCCTTGAACACCTCCAGGGATGGGGCAGCCACAGCTTCCCTGGGCAACCTGTGTCAGTGCCTCACTGCCCTTATGGTGAAGAATTTCTTCCAGATGTTTAGTCTAAATTTTCCCCCCTCCAATTTGTAGTCATTCCCCCTCATTCTGTCACTAGATGCCTTGCAAGGAGTCCCTCCACAGCTTTCTTGTAGCCCCTTCATGTACTGAAAGGTCATTATATAAAGTCTCAGAGTCTTCTTTTCTCCAGGCTGAACAACCCCAACTCTCTCAGCCTGTTGTCATATGGAAGGTGCTCCAGCCCTCAGATCATACTTGTAGCCTCCTCTGGACCCATTCCAACAGGTGGGTTCTCACAAGAGCAGAGCAGAGGGGGAGAATCGCCTCCCTCGCCCTGTTGGCCACACTTCTTTGATGCAGCCCAGGATACCATTGGCGTTCTGGGCTGTGAACGCACATTGGTGGCTCATGTTGAGCTTCTCATCAATCAGCACCCTGAAGTCCTTCTCCTCAGGGCTGCTCTCAATCACATCATCCCCATCCTGTATTGAAACTGCAGATTGCCCTGACCCAGGTGTAGGATCTTGCATTTGGCCTTGATGAACCTCAGAAGGTTCTCACAGCCTCACTTCTCCAGCTTGTCCAGGTCCCACTGGATGATACCCCATCCTTCCAGTGTGGCAACCACACCACTCAGCTTGGTGTCATCTGCAAACTTGCTGAGGGTGCGCTTGATCTCGCTCTTTCATCCCATTGATGAAAATAATAAAAAGCACCAGTCCCAGTACAGACCTCTAAGGGACATCACTTGCCACAGGTCTCCATCTGGACATCAAGCCATTGACCACTACTCTCTGAATGCAACAATCCAGCGAATTCCTTAACCACCAAACAGTCCACCCATCAAATCCATATCTTTCCTACTTAGAGAGAAGGACGTTGTGGGGGACCATGACAAAGGTTTTACAGAAGTCCAGACAGATTATATCCCTTGTGCACTGATGTGGTCATTCCATCATAGAAAGCCACTAGGCTGGTCAGGCAGAACTTGCCCCTGGTGAACCGTGCTGGCTGCCTCTAATCACCTCCCCATCCTCCATGTGCTTTAGGACAGCTTCTAGGAGGATCTGTTCCAGGATCTTCCCAGGCCCAGAGGTGAAGCTGACAGGTTTGGTAGTTCTCAGGGTCTTTTCTACGCCTTTTTAAAAGTGGGCACAATGCTATCATTCCTCCAGTCACCAGGGTGTTCCCCTGGCTGCCATGACTTTTTAAATACCAAGAAGAGTGGCTTGGTAACCACATCAGCCAATTCCCTCAGGACTCTGGGATACATCTCATTAGGTCCCATAGGTGGTTCCTCAGGTGGTGACTAACCTGATCCTCCCCTACAGAGGGAGCACCTTTACCCCTCTGGGCCCCTTCTTATTGTCCACTGACCCAGGAGCAGTGATAGTAAAAATAAATAAAAATGCATACTGTAAGAAATGTAGCAATCTTTACCCTTCAATTTCTAAGATAATCTATGCTGAATAATCTGACATGTACTGCAAAACCAAAACACAGTCTGCTGGTGGGTTGCAAGTTACATTGCTTCTTCAGAGATTCATACACACTTTACGACGCTGCGTTCCCTGCAGTTAGTGGCACGTGACATCCACAGGGGGATTAGTGTTCCTTCTGAAATCATGCATCTGATTTACAAGGCCGTGGGTTAAAATTCCAAGGCATCACTGCTGATCATGTTACATTTGTGAAACACAAGCTTTTCAATAGATCAGGTCTCTACGGGCACACTCAGGTATTCTGTTAAAGACAAGACATTTGCAGCATGTGAAGGTATTTTTAAAAGGTATCATTAGAATATTGTTAATTGCTACTGCCATGCTGTAACAACTGTTCAGAACATTAGTATTTAGGATTCAGGTTCTTGATATGCTAAACCAGATGAAGAACAGATCAGAACTGTAGAAGCCAGATGACAATTCACTAAGTCGTATGGACACTACACTGCGTCAGCTTCATTCAAACACCTGGGAGGTTAGCTCGGAGTAACTAGAAGTTAACACATATTGGGCAATGTTTGACACTGAAGTCACACAGCCTCCCACTGCTATCCCACAGTTCTTTGCAACAATCTCTTTTGCACTGACCTCAACTCTTGTCCCCAAGATCCACGTCTCTAGATCCTCAAAGCCTTCTCAAGGCAGGAACAGAACATAAGCTTCTTTACAGCCAGATACAGATTTTCTGCAGTTGTGAAGTTGCAGAAATAACACATGCACTTTGCCCAGTCACTCGCCAGAGACAGACCTTGAGTGAAGCCCCAGTGATGGCTGGTAAGCAGTCACAGCAAATTCTCTGCTGGACCTAAAAGGAATTCCTGTTTGCTCTTGGGAAGCAGTAGTGGGGAAATGTTACCTGTTCAGTTCCTCTTAAGCAATATCCTACATTCTTCTGGGAGAGAGCCAAACTAAACATGCTGTCTCCAAGAAACCAGCTCCACAAGTGTACTGGGAAGAAGGTTTTGAGCAGTAGCATGGAACTGTATCAGTGTCTGTTCTGGGTATGTTTATTTTAAAAAGAAAAAAGTGGGGTAAATGGAGGGGTGAAAAGGAGGATAATTAACTTTCTGTATTTATTCAAAAAAACTCATGCAGGCTAGTCAACTGTTCCAGATCAACTGCAGTCAGACAGATGTACAGAAAGTAGCAGTAGCTTTATTCAAGTAATACTGCCCCAGCCTAAACACAGCATAGGTCCAAAAACTCTAATTGCAAGTTTCAGTATGGTATGCAATGTTGCCTGGATCTATATGGTAGCTCAGCAGAGTAACTAATTTGCTTTCCTACCTGTAGATTAATGTAGATTAATCTTTCTGTATTGTGCCCAGTTCTCATGGGTGACCTAGCACACCAGTATCAGGGTACATGCACGTATCTATAAGCACTAGAGTCAGGGTAGATGAACATATGATTGATCTGGGTTGACAAAGACCAGTGGGAAGAACTGAGAATGAACATGAGAATCTTCAGCCTCTGCTGTGAACCAGCACCTCTCCCTTTGCTGCCTCTGTAAATAGAGGTTTCCACAACACTAACAGCAGTGACTCCACCCTTCAATCCTTCCAGTGTTTAAGAACTGGTAGATCTCACACGTACCCCATCAAAACCAAAACAGAACAACAAAGAACGCTGCAAGTATTGGATGCCTTTTGTAGCTCTAGTCCAGACAGAAGAGAATTAGCTACTAGCAGTCCCTGAGGAGAAGGGCAAGCATCAAAATGGAAGAACAATGACCACTCCTGTCCAATGAGTCTCTCCACTTTGTTTGGGAAATACTATTTCCCTCAAGGATCTATACCCTTCCCACAAACACAGAGAATAAACAAGCACTATGTGCCTTAAGTATTCCTCGGCCAGAAAAGAGTGCATCATTGCTTGAAAAATCCACCAAAGTGAAGAAAAAACGCAGACGCAAAGACCACACATTCCATTTCAGCCATAAAGTCAACCTTGGTTATCTTGCAGGTATCTGAAAGCATCACAGTCAAGAGGGCAATATTGCATTGAACAACTCAGAAGCTGCTATCGACTGCTGCTGCTTTCTGCTCCAAGCATGACAACGTCTCAGTAAAGGCACCATCTTCCTCAGAGTACCACTGTCATACTCCATCTCCCCTTCTTTTGTTCCTGCTGCCACAGATACCATAATGCCGTCGTCTTGGAGCCAGTCCTGACAAGACAGGCACAGCTGCCACATTGCCCTCAAGCTTATTCCAGCTGTTATGCGCACTTTTCTCTTTCTACATCTACCACATTAACAGTATAGTAGGTTTAAATGGTTACTTTTCCCCAGAACACCTTTGTAGACAGTAGTTATGACTTGATTCTTCACTGCTTTGCATGGTTCCTCAGTTTACTGGTTACAATTGTTAATTCAGCACTTGAGTAAGTTTTATTCAAGGTTGGGGGGTGGGGCTTGCTCTTATTCGGATATTTTCTTATGATTTTGCTCACTGGCTCTTCTAGTTGTGTTTTGCTTTCACTAACTCATTTACATTGTTTCCTTTGATCTAATTCTCAAACTCTTTCCCAATCTTGATGCTGTGGAATTCTTTTTCTATCAACCTGTTTCTTCCCTTAGTTCTACTATTAGACTAAACGTGGGAGATGGGGAGCAGCAGAATATTCCTGACTCAGTTCAGGAAGCACAGCCCTACAGTGGAGAGAAGAAAAAATCCAAGGAGAGAAAAAAGATGTACATTACGAATAGGAGTGATCAGTGATGCACAAAAAAAAGTGCTGTTGGCCCAACCATCCAGATACCCACCAGAAAGAGAAAGGAAGAGATATAAAGTGGCAGCATTTGGAGATTTCAATCACATTATAAACTTTAGTCCATAAGGTAATTAGTCAGTGCACAAGCCTCTCACATAAGCAGCTGAACCACAGGACGTGGTTTCTAATTTTAGGTCCACATGAGAGCAGGAAGGTAGCATGTTCTTACTATTTACTCCCTCCTGCTTTTACAGAGGATGACAGATAACGAGAAATCGGTTTGCTTGCTGTATGAACTGAAGGTCAGCCCTTAGTCTTCCCACCTGGACCTCCCTCTTGCCTTTACATGCCTGAATGCAACTGCAACATGATCCAACACCTGCTCAGGCAGCAGCCGCTGGCAACTGCTCAAGCTTACCAACAAATGGATTTTTTAGCTAGGGCATCAGAAGCTGTGTCACAAGCACAACTTCCTGAAGAAAGTCCATGCTGCTGCAAGGCTGGAAATAAATGGCAGCCAACAGCCACTACAGCTGTTTCCCAAGAAAGGAGACGAACCAGAAGCAGAAAGCAGCAGGTGCATCATGGATCTGCCACCAAAACCCTATACTGCAACAGAGCTGGAACCCAGCAACCTGTGTGGAAGGCTGGCAGAGGGGGGCAAGGCATGCTGAGACATGAAGTGGCCCAGCAATACATCGTACCAATAAAAAACACCTCACAGTGTGTGAACTAGGTTTTCTGGCAGAGAACGTATAGGTACCCATGGCCAAGAACAGCTCTGACAATACACTGGTTTATCTAGTTGTGCCAACATCTCGGGGAACTATATTCTGTGTTCTTCATCAAGCCTGCAGCTCATCTTTCCAGACACAGTCTCAATTTTTAACTTCTCTTAAACCATAGATTAGAAATGTGTATAAAAATAATTTTAAAATGTGGGTGTTAATCTAGAGAAACAGACCTTGAAAAGCCCTACAAAGCGAAGTAGAAAGTATTGCTAGAGCAGTAAAGGAGTTCCATCTTCATAAAAAAACAACAGTGTAATGAAACTTATTTGGTTTTTAAAAACAAAAATAATGACCACAATTCAATGTGATGCTTTTTTTTTTAACCACAGTACCAGATAGGGTTCTGGTTTTATTTCCTTCCCTTTCAATGAATGGCAAATAGGAAAGAAATCAGAGTAGACATTCTAAACCAGCATTAAAAGGATACTATTGTGCTAACATAAGACAAGTTCTGTGCTTTATGGCTAATACAGTGTTTTTATTTACATAGAACAAATGCTTTCAACTCCAGTTTCACAACACAGATCTCATTGTTAGTTCTTACCAACAGTTTTGTTGCAGAGATAGTGTCGAACACTGATATTTCCCAACTGATGTGGTATCACTCGGTTGACCTGCAGGCATATTTCCGTGTCTTCACCTCTGATGTCAATCTCACCATTTACACCAAATATTTGGAAAACCACAACAGACATCTGTCAACAAAATCAACAGAAAACAATATGAGATGATAAATTCAGTTTACTGTGATTATTATTTTTAAGTTCTGTCTAAACCTTTTCCCCCCGCAAGAAGAAAAGAATATTTGTATCCATAACCCTTGCTCACAGAAAACCACAAAAGTTTCCTTATTAAATACATCGGCAAGCACACAACAGATTTCAGTAAACACAATGTCTTTCTTTGGGCCCATATATTTTTTTAGGTTTCCAGTTCCTGACCTTAACTGATTCAACAATACAATTTACGAAGCACTGATTAGGCAAAGATCAGCAAGGAACAAGTAGATACGCAGATGGAAAACATTGGACCCTGCATGGTATCTCAGGAAGGGAATCTCTCTCTACATACTCTGTCCTTATAATCTTCTCTAAATACTGGGCGCTGTCCTGAAACAATCCTGGACCAGAGGTATATCTGATCTAACCCAGTGGGGCAATTGTTATGCTCCTGTTGGCAAATACTACAGAACACGACTAGCGCTAAGGAAACATCTCCATCTAAGAGATGTCAGAGTTAAGATGCTTTCTTTCATCTATACTTGATGACATTAAAAAGCTCATTTTAACTAGCATATTCAACAGAGCATAAAAAACCCATGATGGTATTACAAAATACTGCTGTGCGGTAAAGCAGAAGTATTTTCTGATACTTTTAAGTAGGTACTGTCATTTATCAACAGTGGTTACAGAGAAGATAACAAGGACGGCAAATGCTTAGTGTGATTTGGATAATAATCTTCATCTGTACTTTATAAAAGGGCACTAAATCTATAGGCTTACACAATGCACTAACAAAAGCTCCCAAACCTAGTTGAAAATTCACCTCTAACAACATTCATTTTATCTCTATTTTAAGGTTTAATTTACTGGAGCATGTATTCTATTGGAATTCAATAATATTACCATTTCTTCACTAGTCTCATGGGCATTCTCTGAAGCAGCACTCATGGCATCTGGAGATGACCCATCACAATTTTCAGTCACTGTGACTCCCTCATGAGCATTTTCTGATGGGCTTTGATAGTTTGTGGCTGTAATACCTTCCGTATACACATCAGAAAAAATGTAAAATTAGCACGGCATAATCCAAATCACTCATGCATTAAGAATAAAGTCAGTGTCTGTTACTGTATGCATACATTAACTCATTTTTTAAGATGAGTTTACAGCTTCTGAAACAAATATTTATGACTGAACTGCCAAATCCATTCCTCTTACAGAGAGTTCAAAGTTCTACGTGCTATGCAAGCAAGGCAGGATATAGCAACAAAACCAAAATGGCACTGTACACATAGTGTTGAGAAGATTGTGAAGGGCTATAAAACTGATCCTGCCAAAAAATAAGATTAAAGATTCCAAGCTATGTACCTAAAACACTGCACTGTGCCTTTAGTGCAAATGTTTGTGATTTATGTTTAGAGAAATAAGTTATACGTATTTTCTTTACGGTGATCACAGCAGTGCTTCCTTGAAAACAAGGAAGCATGCGGTCTTAACATGCAGTTAAATATTGCTTAACAAGCTAAAAAGACATATAAAGGTTAGTTAAAATGGAAAATGTATTTTATGGAATACTCCCACATAAGCACTTGAAATAATACTCCTACAATCCAAATATATAACAGGCTTGCAACTAAGGCATTCCTCTCACTACTGCTCTAGATGGAAAAGAAATCCTGCAGAAAAATACACTGTCATTCTTTAATCAAAGTAGAATTTATCAGAGAAGAGGTACATCTTCTTATACTTCCTGAAATCAGGAAAGTATTTTATCAGTTTTACTGCAGAGCTCCTAGATCACTGCAATTGTGTAAGTCCACAATACTACAGACACAATTACCACATGCCTGAATTCCTCTCTCAGACAGGAGCAAACACTCGTGCACAGATGAGCAAAAACTGGATAAATACCTGCTGTTAGATAGTCGATAGCTAGGAAACACTCTGTAAGGGACAAGCTGCAAGGAGACTACCAAGTCTATCTACCTGGTAACTGGCATGGTGAGTATTAGTGAAAAATCCATTTCTTTCTCATCTGCTCTTAAAATTAAGGCTTCTTTACCACTTCAAGCATAACACTGATTCAGGGTACAAACCTGTAAACACTTACAGCCAAAGCAATGGCTTTTAAGCAAAGCAGGGAACATCTCTGCTTAATTCAGGGCTGCAACATAGCACTGCGGTGCTTTCATTATCCTTAAGAGAGGAAAATTAAGTACTACACCCTATTGCCTTCCATTGAAATGATGACAGCATTACTGACTGGAGAAGCTTAGAAATTGTGCTGTGAAGGGTCCAGGATTTGCTGCACTACAATCCATTTGAGTATTGTTTTAGTAACAAACAACATTTTCAGTTATTTCTCAAAAAATTTTTTTTAAACTTACTCACCTTTCTCCAGAAAGCTCTGGGTGTCACTTCCATCACTCTCTATCAAATGATCCTCTAGCATCATACTATCAATAGAGATGGTATCCAGAGAGACTTGTGATGGACTTCTCTTCATATTCTTGTAAGAAACAGAGAATGCAGGAAGGTTGGACGGGCAGCGTTCCTTAGGCTTTGCACTTTTTAAATATAAAGACATTTGGAAATTATTATTTCAATTAAAGGAATTGCATAGAATTTACTTTTAAAAATTGTTCTAAACCAGCCAACATATAAATGAAAAAAAAATCTGATTGTTCAGTAATCCTTTGGCAAGAAAAGGAGACAAGCATAGAAACAACACACATTCCTGTGGATATTTGTGTCGATATTTTTCTCAATACACATTTAATGACATTTACACTGGAAGTGAATAGTTTAAACCCATTAACTAAAAGTTCATTTTAGCTTTCACTGAATGCAGGATACTGCACAGCAAATCTTCATATACTTTTAAAATTCTCACCTACTTGATGTTCACCTCTGTTGACCATTACAAAACGCATGTGGCCAGCAAGACTGACAAATGCTTTCAAACAGTAGAAAAATTAATTTAGTATTGAGTCTTCTATACCTTGATGAAGACTGGGATGCAAACATTCTAAGAGAAGTCACTTTCTCTTTGCTGATTTCAAGCGCTTCAGATTCTAAGGCAGTTTCTGGTTCCAAGTCAGTGACTTGGTTAGGACAGCCTTCAGTTGTACCCTCTTGTTCGCTTAATTTATTTGAGAAGATGTTTTTGTCATCCTCTTTATCAATGAAAAACTCAGTAGAATCTTCTCTCTTGTTCAAAATGGATGACGAATCCCTAGGATGTAAGCTGTTTTTCTCACTGAGAGGTCCACAGACCTCCTCTGAATCACTCCTACTAAAAAGTCCACTGCTTCCTCCTTCACTTGTATCTCCCAAACCTTTATCCGACGCATCATCTGAAAACGACATTCCTTTCTGAAAATCCATATTACTGTCTGATTTAAACAAAAGAGGATCTATTAAAATTCCTTTATTAACGTCAGCATTCAGAGGCTTGCAGTCGTTTACATAATCAAAATTAGCAATGTCAGCTTGCACAACCTTATTGCCAGCTAATTTACTCTCTGAAGTAGGAGCATCCCCGTTTCCCAAAGGGGAGGGCTCTGATGCCACGGGACTTTCTTCTTCTGCAACTGGAGACTTACAAGGATTTCCCTGAGTCACTGGATGGAGTAGTAAGGCAAGTTCTGCACTTTTCAGCAGGATCCCAATGCAGACGTTTGTTTGCTCTGCAGGTTTTCCTGTCACTGCTTCTACATCATTCCTTAAGTTTTCCAGGAGCAATACAAGGGATTCATGGAGAAGCAGCAAAAAGAGATACTGGTAATGATTGATCTGCACGCTTACATGTTTTTGGACATGGACAAGAACATGGACATCTGCATCAGAGGAAGAGCTTTCAGAAAGCATTCCTGAAGAGTCTGACATTTGAATGCCATTGGTTAAGGGCTCCATCTCACTGCTGTAATATTCCTTTAAAAGCTTTTTACGTTGCAGTCTATTAGCAAGATCACTAGATTCACTTTTTGGAATGTTCAAATCTGTCTGATTGTGCGATAAAAGCTCTTTTTGTGACTCTGCAAATCTTACTGGCTGGCAAATCCAAAATGAAAGTGGGAATGAGTCCACAAAGCTTATTGGTCGGCCTTTCCCACTTTTTGTTCCTTCATAATCTATCCAAAACTGGGAAAAATGCAAGGCCCAAACATCAGTAGCTGCAGATGTCTTTAATGCACATTTATTCAATTTTGGAGTGATATAACCTTTATAAACATCATGCATTTTAGTATCTTGTTCATGAGCGTGTCTCTGGAAGATTGGATGCAAAAGATTAAAATTCTTCTGGGACTTAGGAAAAGCAGTGAAAGTTCTACTGAAAAATTCACAGTCTTTGAAGTTCTGAAACAAAGCTTCCAAATCAGAGTGTCTACAGTTTTGTGAGCATCGCGTATTTGTAGCAATCATCTCTGAACTTTGAATGGAAAGTGCACGAGGTTGATCCTTATGAATTTCAGGTTTGTTTTCAGATGGGATGATGAACTGCAAGAGAGAAATATATCTTGACTAGTTATAAATACATAAATTAAGAAGGTATACAATTAAGGAAGTAAAATAGCAGCCAAGACAGCTAAAACAAAGGAATATAATTATAATTTGATGAGACCTCAAGTACACTAACACAGAACAGGGCCGAGTGAGGCTCAGAGATTATCATTGGTGTTTCCTCTCATTTTTAAAAAAGATGCTGTGGCATCTAAAACTCAACATTTGTAGAAAAACAATAAGGATCTCAGCCTTTTATTATCCAAAGGATTTCTATTTACATCAGCTACATCAGCCTGAAGTGACTCAAGAAACAGCTTGACAGAAAGTTTATTCAAGTGTTCCAAGTTATTTACAACTTTGTACTCCAAACTACAAACCTCTCTTTTCCAATCCAGTTTCTGAAATAGGGTTTTTCACTACACCAAGTAGTACAGTATTTTACTTCTATCATAAAATACAAGGAACGATGCAATGTGTTAACACAGCTAGCATTCTTAACATTGGAGAATACAGAAGAGTTATTTTGCGACCACTATCTGATAACCATACTAATTTTTTTTATCAGAAAAATATACTCCAACTCCTAACAAATAAAATAGTTCAGTATACTGGATTTAATTTAACTTGTGTATCTTTAGTGCAACTTTTAAAAGAAATATGCATTTTATGTCCAATCCTCTATCTGATGTTGCTAACATGGACCTTGGCCCCACTACTTTTGATATTATCAGCAATACTGTGTTATGTCATAATATCCTGAAACAAGAAAGAGAGGAAAATACCAATCCTAAAGGCACTTAAAAGACCAGAGTGATGCAGCGTTTTTATGTAAATAAAAGGACTCAGGACAATATAACCAAATACGCAACTATATGACACGGAAACATCAAGCACATCAATAATAAAAGATTCATAATTCGCTAGAATAAAAATGATGCAGTTAATACAGGGATGAAATAATATGAATTAAGTTTTGAGGCAATTAAGAGTACTTTTACTTTTCTCCTAGTTTAGCTGGCTATTCACATACAGTAACTCAATATTACAGTAATTCAGTATTTGTAGTTGTGTGGTTGTTAGCTCTCACTGTTTTCATTAAGGACAAACCATGTCCTTTTAATGTGCCATTAAATATGCATCAAGAGCCTTAGAAAGATAACCATTTCTCCCTACACTGACTTTTTAGAACCCTTGAAACTTCTCTTGGGGGCACCATCAAAAAGACTCACTGTTTTGTTCACCTCTGAAACTTGGAAACCAATGCCCAATGCAAGTTGAGTGAGGTGGAGTGGAAATTTATCTGCTCAATAATCCTTCTGCTCCAAAGACGATGACAAGGGAGGCAAAACTGATGTTCAGCTGCATTAACAAGCGCTGCTCCTCTGGAATAAACATCTTGAGAGCCCAGCCAAGGCCCAGTGTGAAACAAAACAGTGAGAATGGGTTTTGGAGAAGTAAATAAGCCTTCAGATGAACTGCTTTCTTTACTTTATGTGTTCACCAGCAAGACAAGAGTTTTGGTATAGGACAGCCATAGGAACAAGGGAGGGGCCCTGAATTAATATAGAGTGCAAATATGAAATTTTTGCTAGTTGTTTTTACTTCAGTGCTCAATTTTTGTTGCCTTCTGCTGTGTCAGTTTCATTGAACACAGTGAAGTAACTTGTTTGATACCCCTACTCAATACAAAACCAAAGTGCTCCCAGACACCAATGAAGCGGTATGGTAGACAGACGTCTTCTTTAAACCATCATATACTGCATAGTTTTCCAAACCAGCACTGTTTATTGCATGGATTGTCTGCTCATTTACTTGTTGATTTATTCCATAAGCTGCTTGGCCAACAGTTTTTTCAGAATAAGACAGAAAGTATTTTCTTCCAAAGAACCAGAATACCCCCCACCAAATGACAGCGTACCTTTAGCATTAATCCATCAATTCTAACATCAACATGTTCATCTGATTTTGAATTGTCATTCAACTTGTACATTGCCATAAATTGAATAAGACTCTGTTTCAAATCCAGTACAAACTGATTTAGCCAAAGAATACTTCTCTCATCCAAGGTGAACTGTAAAGCATTCAGCTGGCCATACAGATTTGGGCATGGAACTAAAAGAGAAAACAAAACAAAATCATGACAACAATTAAACGCTATGGGGTTGGGGTTTTGTTCATTTGTTTTAAAAATCAGTGCAGACTTATATTTCATCATAAATAGTTAGGGGATACCTCCAAGCAAGTAACTGAATATTTGAATATAAAAGTTAATATTAGAATAGAATGAAGTCTGAAGAGAGGGAAGAATGTCCTCATTACAAAGTAACAGCAGGACCAAGGAGATTTGCTGTCCTCAACTCCCATCCCAAATAAAACCACTGACACTTCTGTATATAAAACAGGGCCAGCCCATGACACATTAATAAAAATAACTCCAGCAGAGATTTGTTGCGTCTTGGATTCTACTGAAATAGTTTTGAGTTCCTTTATGTTGCCATTGAGCAATTTTATGCAGTCAGACAAGGTAATTGCAGAAATAATACCTGTTATGCTGGAGAATGAAGAATTTGTCTTTGTAAGAATGCTGTGAGTGTTTTCAGATTAAAAACTATGTTTATAAAAAGCAGTATTTATAGGAGTTTGCCAAGAGCAAGCACTGAGGAAACGGAGCAGTGTTGTATTCTTTCTGCTTTAGAAAGCCACTATCTATTTCCAATTGTAAATGTGGCATCAGTATTAAGGTTCCTAAAGGTGAAGGTAATATATAACATTTATGGTTTGGTACAAAAGAAGTCTTACTAGGAAAGTCCTTTCCATCCGGGTAGTAATATTCAGTGAATTCAATATGAATAGCTGGCATTTCTGGTGGAAGATAAAGTGACTTTTTATTGCAAGAGATCAGAGCTTTAGGGGAAGAACGACACTGGTCTGCTGTTGAAACCTGTAAAAGATAAAAAGATTAACTTCATTAATACATTACATTTTTATGAATCTTTAAGCATTTGTAGTTGCAAGACACTGCCCCTAGTAGGGTAGGTAACATTCCCATGCTCTCAGATGTAGATCCTCGACTACACAAAGCACAACGAAAAACACCTAATTTCTTTGTAGAAGCAGCAATCTGCACAAAACAATTTCACAAGAAAACTACATGAAGTTAACAGTACCAGAGCCCTTTCCTTCATGCGAGGCAGGAGGCAGCAGCTTGCTTTCAAAGGCATTCAGTAGAAGCCTAGGATAATCCATTATCTTTATTGCAAACATTACAGCTCGTATATAACCAATTATGCTAAGATGTGGTAAATTTGCTTATCATCTATCCAAAAGGACCCCATATGTAGATGATAAGGGATAGGTAAGCTAGATAAGCTTATTACACAAGGGTTAAGAATTTCTTGTGCTGTTATGAGGACAGATTCTAGTATACAGGCCAGCTCTCAACTGTACACTGTTAAGCAAGGTGTTCGGCACACACCTAGCGGAGATGTGCACTTGGCTATGCCTAAAGGAATACTCCACAGAAGAATCAAGACATCGTAGAGCAGTAATCCTTCATTTCCATTTCCTTGCAATGTAAATTATGAAACATGAAAGACAGATCAACTTTTAATATATATTTGACCTTAAACTGCTGGAATATGCCCTAGTTTAAAAAGCACGTTGCCAAAACAAAGCTCTTTCATCCAACACTCAGTGGGTCAGACTGCTAGTTTTAAATTAGCCAACTTATAAATACTGAATATATGATGATGTATTAGTTTCACTGGAAATAATGAATATATAACCTTTATAAGCCTGCTTCACTCTGTATAGCTTTTTTCAAGCTGCAACCATCTTTGTATTAACAGACATAAAAATTGAAGTTATAACAAACTGATTAGGAAAAACAGTTTTTGTGACTCCTATACACATAAGGACAATTTAAAAAAAAAAAAAAGCAAAATGTATTTGTACAGGAAGGAGAAGACAAGCATCTGAAGAGTAGAAGGCAACTGAAAACACAAACAGTACAAAAAGATATAAAATCACTTCAAATCCAGATGAAAGCTCCTGGCAGCAAACCCAACTTCCCACTCTACCAGAAGCGATATGGCAAAGAAGTATTGAAAATTAGAACAACAGCAAGTAGAAATCACAATGATTAAAGGGCACACACTAAGCATTTTTATTAGAGCCCAACATTTAGAATAGATCTTCCTGTACCGCTACTATTCTGCCTCAGACACATGCTCCTTTTCACTTCCAGTTGCCTCCTATCTGCACCAAAGAACGAATTTGGACCACAGCCAGCAAAGAAACCTATTCCCAGAAACAAATGCGTGCAGGGGGAAAATGGTTAAAGTGTCTATTCAAAATACCACTGGGAGAGGGAAGGAATGGGGAAAAAAAATGTTCAATTTAACATTAAAAAAAACCAAAAACAACTCATGTACTTCAAAAAAGATGCCAAAACCAAAAACATGAAATACAAACCGACGTATTAAATACTGGATACCTAACACAGCACAATGAAGAAGTGAAATTCCAAATGTCAGGATTCAGGGAACAGCACAATTTGGATCCAAAACATAATTGTGATAGGGTATAATCTATCATAAAGTTGGTAAGAAAATATCCAAGCAGAAGCAGGCCCATAAAGGTCTAATCCAATAATGAATGTAAAGACTTTTATTAATTTCAATGGGCTTCAGAGTTGTCCCTTAAAAAACATAGTTACGTAACAGTTAAGGGCAAAGTAGCCCGAGTTTTACTAACTTGAAGATATGTACCTGATATATATTGAAATCTGCAAGTCTAACCACAATAGGACTAGACATCAGTTTGCCCTTTGGTTGTTGGGAAGATACAGAGGAAGCCCTAGATGTTCCTTTCGGTATCTGTTCCTTGCCTGTAGGAAAGAATAGTGATGGAATCATTGAAAAGAACAGTCTTTTTAGAACAGTTATAACATTTTAAGGAATTAAAGCATTAGTGCTGCAAACAAAGTACCTGTTTGTAAATTCTGAGATGCAGCAGGTGGTGATTTGGGAGGAGATTCTATGACCTGATCCTTAACAGCCTGTTTAAGCAATTCAACATTGCCTTTGAATTCATTTAATAATTCTTTGGCCCATCCACTTCTGGCTTTAGTGGCATCACTATAATGCATCCAGTGATCGCAGCTGTCTCCTGCAAGTAAGAGGAACGGGGATAACATAAACTCATTTGGAAGTTTGCTTCAAGCCCAGTAACAAATTTCCACTAATTCACAACTCCTCTTCAAAACATAATCTCATTGTACCCTGTAATTATAGAACAACAGAAGTTCAAATAGAAGTTATATACTACATAAAAACAAGTCTCACTGCTTCACAAATGCACTCAGATAACACCATAATATTGCCACGTGCCTTTTAACACAACTAACCAATACTCAAATCACCATGGAATATTTCCAGTATAGAGAAATCTGATGACACATTAAATTCGTATGTGAGAACATGCAAAAATGTTTCACTGAAAAAAAAAGTGAGAACAAGTAACAGAACAATGTTCTTATGGCCCTTTATTCCTCTCTTGTGAGACCCTGCCTGGAGTACTGTGTCCTGTTCTGGAATCCTCGGAACAAGGATATGGAGCTGTTGAAACGAGTCCAGACAGGTCCATCTGTAAAGGTAATAAGAGGGCTGGAGTGCCTCCCATACAAGGACAGGCTGAGAGTTGTTCAGCCTGGAGAAAAGAAGGCACTGAGGAGACCTTCCAATACCTGAAGGGGCTACAAGAAAGCTGGGAAGGGTCTGTTTACAAAGGCTTTTAGTAATAGGACTAGGGGCAATGGGTATAAACTGGAGAGAGGTAGGATATAGACTAGACATAAGGAAGAAATTCTTCACCATGAGGGTGATGAGGCGCTGGCACAGGTTGTCCAGGGAAGCTGTGGCTGCCCCATCCCTGCAGGTGTTCAGGACCAGGTTGGATGGGGCCTTGGGCAGCCTGGTCTGGTGGGACGTGTCCCTGCCCATGGAACTAGATGATCTTTAAGGGCCCTTCCAGCACAAACTATTCTATGATTCTATTTTTTCCAAGTTTATCTTTCCTGCCAGAATTACATTCTAAGTTCCTGGTCACTGTTCAGAAATGTATTCTTTTTATCTTGGCTCTCTAGCACCTTCATGGCACACAAACAAAAAGGTAAGTTCAATCAGTGCTACAGCACACAACCTTAAAAAAAAACCCAGCAGAAATTCTTTCATTCCTAACATGTCTTTGTTGGTTGAGTACCTAAACCTCAAAGAAACTGAAATCTCTTTAAACAGCCCCTGTAAAGATAGTCAAACCTGTTCAATAATAAGGATGCAATACAAATAACTTCTTTGAAGTGGTACACCGCTCTTTAAATACCAGCAACTGAAAGCTTACTTCATTTGAGACTTAATGAGACTTTGAGTTCTTACACTGAGGATGAGTACAGCCTTCTATTATGAGATGATGGGCTTAATAGATTAGGGGAGAGCAGTGGATATTGTTTACTTTGACTTTAGCAAGGCTTTCAATACTGGCAGTAACACACAAAATGGTGAAGTACTGACTATGTAAGTACACAGTGAAGCAGAGTGGAAACTGGCTAAACTGTTGGTCTTCAAGGGCTGGGACCAGCAGCATGAAGTCCAGCTGGAGGCAGCCATCCGTAGTGTACTCTCTGGGCCAATACATCTTCATTAATAACCTGCATGATGGGATACAGTGCACTCTCAACAGTTTTGCAGATGGCACAAAGCTAGGAGCAATGGCTGGCATGGTGATGATCTCTGAGAGATCAAAAGGCTAATAAAGTGACCCAACAGTAACCTCATGAACTTCAACAGGAAATCCAAGTTCAGCATCTGGAGTACAAGCTAGGGGTTGACTGGCTGGGAAGCAGCATGCAGAAAAAAAACAACCAACCAACCAAACAAGTACGTGAGGCAAGTTGAACATGAACCAGCAATGTGTCCTTGACACAATGAGAGCCAAAAGCACATTGGGATGCTTAGGAAAGGCACTGCCAGCAGGTCAAGGGAAGCAATCCCTGCCCTTGGCTCAACCCTAGTGAGACCACATCTGGAATTGTGGGTCCAGTTTTGAGTTCCCCAGTACAAGAAGGCCAGGGATTTACTGAAGTGAGTCCAGCAAAGGATCACAAAGATACTTAAGAGACTGGAACATCTCTTGTTAAAGGAAAGGTTCAGAGAGATATTACTAATGTGCACAAATGCCTGATGGAGGAAGTAAAGATGAGGAAAGTCAGATTCCTCTTAGCGGCTACCAGTGACAGGGCAAGAAGCAATTAGCACAAACTGAAAAACCACTTAAGAAATTCCACTTGAATATTTTAAAAAAGCTTTTTACTGTAAAGATGGTTAAACACTGGATTAGGTTGACCAGGGAGGCTGTATAGTCTCTACCCTTGCAGCTGTTCAAAACCTACCAGGACACAATCTTGAGAAGCTTACTTTTAATTGATGCCACTTTAATCAGAGAGGCTGGACTACAGAGTCTTTAGAAGCGCCTTCCATCCTCAATTATTCTACAAGTCTACATATGGAGATAATGTTGCCACATTCATCTGTGCAAAGTGAAGAGACAGGCCTGATTATCAAAAGAAAACAATACTTCCATGGAGCCGATGCTGATGTTTCTACCATCTGAATTTATTGCTGGTTGCCTAGGAAGTAAACGATTTCCAGTTTCTCATATTGTCTCAATATATCAGCCTCATCAACAATTTCCTGTGCTGCAAAATGCCCTGCAATATGGCAAAGCAGCAGCTTCCTCTGATCATCATCCAGCAACACATCAGCTGCACAGATAACAGATGTGGGTAAGACCTTCTAAGAGAGAAGGTCTGGGAGGACTAGTAAGGAGTTGGATTGTTGTATGGACAGCTTTATAACTCTAGCATAAGCCAAAGTGATACTGGATGTTATCAAACTCAATGGACACACAACCTGCTTCATTATTTTTAGGTAATATGAAAGGCTATTGTTGATGTTCAACAACTTAGAAATTTACCCTACAGTTATTGCACCTCAGACTCTCTTTACAATCTTTCTGGGTGGGATCTGCTACAAACACAAATAAACAACAAAACCCCCCACAACAACCCCACCTGCAAAGATAATTCATTGGTCTTTTCCTGAAGGATTAATCACAATTTTCAAGCAGACTATAAGAGCCATTTCTAAATATTCCTTAGCCCAGAGAAGTTCAAAACCAGAAAACAGTCTGAAAAGAGTCACAGAAACAGAGACGTTTCCTCCTTGCTCACTGCTAATTGTTAATGTGTTAATACAGTGTTAATGTATTCATATAGTTAAGACAAATGTGTTAATACAGTGTTGTCCTCAAGTACACAACATGGCACAGCCTTGACTTCAGAGTAGGTATGCTCTGTGTATCAGGCGGCAGCCTGACACAGCAGCATATACGTGGCTACAGAACTCCTTCTGTACTTTCAGTTTAATACGTGCTCATTTTACTTTGAGCAAAGGGACTCCTCTCCCCATGACACTAGTTTTCCCACAGAACTGCCACTCTTCTAAAACAGTGACAAGATGAAGACCTCTTAAACACGGAAAAAAACCCAACCCTTTGTGGTATGTTCCCTCCTCCTCCACAGATACACCTTATTGGATCAAACACTATCAGCTTTGACATTTTTTTCATAGCTTATTAGTGAGACTTAGATTTCTGTTACTTTAAAATACTTGTAGAGAACATCATTTAAGACTGCAGAACACTCCCTTTAGAGGTACCACCTTTGCTCTGTAGATGATGTAGATGTAGGGGCAACGGGTAAGAACCGGAGAGGGGTAGATTTAGACTAGAAATAAGGAAGAATTTCTTCACCATGAGGGTGGCACAGGCTGCTCAGGGAAGTTGTGGTTGCCCCATCCCTGGAGCTGTTCAAGGTCAGGTTGGATGGGGTTTTGGGCAGCCTGATCTAGTGAGAAGTGTTTCTGCCCACGGCAGGGAGGTTGGAACTAGATGATCTTTAAGACCCCTTCCAACTCAAACTATTCTACGATTCTATGATCTTCTCCATCTCTGTATTCCTGTAGCAGGAGTTATGTCCCATGTAGCCATTACTAAAAGCCTTCTCATTGAGCTTTTAACACACTCATCCAAGAACCTAGAGTGCATGGTTCAATCTGGCTCAGAATCCTTCCAAAAGAAACTATTTATCTCCCCAGTTCTCTACATTTTTCTTGAGGAATCTAACAGGAATTGTAGATAGATCAGACCCTCACTTAGACATAGCAGGAGTTACAAGGGACAGTAAATAAAAAAACATCTCTGGGTCACAAGATAGGCATGTGTTACAACCTCAAGTCCCATTTTTATGGGAAAGGAAAACAACATCACAAATTTCAAACAGTAACAGGCCAATCTACAGTGAAGAAAGAATAACAATATTCTTAAGCATACTCTTTTCTGTGGTTGTGTGTGTTTATTTGACCCATACTAAATTACTCTTTTAAGGTACAGAAAGCATAACTGCTGCTTATGAATGAAATAGATTGACATCACAGGATTCCATCTGCAATCATGAGTGACAAAGAGGACGTGAAGCAAGCTACTGCTAAGTCACATCTTTAATACATGTAGATAACCACTCCAGAGTAACTGGTTTGTTTTAGTAAAAAGCAAAAAAAAAAAGCACAAACAACCCCCTCCACCAACTAAAAGCCCCACCATTGTACTGGATTGCCTTTGATTTCAAATTCAACAGCAAACTTACGTGGTCTCTTCTAAATTTTTCAGATTTCTGACAATTACTAGTAATAATTTGTAAGAAATGCTTATCTGGAAATTGCCAACACCTGCTTAATAACAATTCCATACAAATGTAAAAAAATGCTACACAATTGAACCTCTACACACTTGGAATCTTGTTTAGCAAAACAAAGAAACCCAAAATATTGCTTGGAAATGGCCATAAAATGATAGACTTCTAGATGGAAAAAAAAGAAGCCTACTAGATTAAACAACTGCATCTTACTCTTGCAGATACCCAGTCAGTGAATTCTCCATTCACTGTACCGCCTTCCCATGTCTACACACAATTCTTTTCATGTCAGAAAAGCATTTGGTCTAAAAGACCTCACTCAACAGAAATCAAATTGGTTTCCATGTTGCTGCTCTTGTTTGGTTTTGCATAAGATGGAAATTTTAAAAGTGTGTATATCAAACACTTAGAACATCATTATCCAAGCCATATACATACACATACAAATGTTTTAGTATCTAAGCAAGATAATTACATCCACAGGTAATTCATAAAAGCTTGCTTCCATACCTGCTTTGTGAAATGGATAATAGTCCACTGTTAAACAGCTGAAGGAAAGCTGCATGGCCCCTCCTGTAACGCGTCTATTTGGGTCTGTAAAACAAAACAATGCTCAGCCCTGCAGCCATTGTATTTAGCATGTTAGCTCTCACGTTGCTGCACTCCTATTAACACCCAAGAGCTACTTTTTTCCTCCCCTTTACTGGCTCTCCTTTCAACCTCCTTATCTTCCCCTCAAAATTTTCATTCAGCTGGTCTTCACTGGTTTCTAAAGATCAGCCTGTAGAAATCTGTCACTGTTCTGCACTTGGTAATTACTAACAAACTGCATATTGTTTTAAATGCTATTAAGAGGTAAGACAACTCTTTACATACCCACTGCTACAGTTTTTCCTGAAACAAAACTCTTCATGCCAAATATATGAGTACGATCAGCCATTCAAAGTCAATGTTTACTTTCAAGAATATTGTAAATAAATTTGGTTTTCTTAATTCATTTGACAAATACTATTGCAGTGGAAAGGTCTTCTGAAGAGTCCTCTGTTCTGATTTTCTTACTGCTAAATTTTAAACTTCATGACCAAAAGTGAAAGACAAATAAAGAGATCTCACTAAGAATGGTAAATCCCGACTAGAGTCAATACACTGCATGTAAAAAAATACACCTCTAGCCAGTCAAGCTTATACTCCACTGCTCTGCAAGTATCTTCCCTCATCAGGGAAATACATTCATTAAACCCTAAGTTTTTCCACATTCTTTTCTTCAGCAGACCTTTTATGCCTCTGTATATTTTTGCAGTGACTAGTCGGCTTCTTGCATACACACCGATACATCATTTTTTTCTGATCATTCTTAAAAGGCATGAAAGTAGCATCATTAGTCTTCTCTTTTTTTCCTAATTATAAATATGGTACACTGTAACAGCTTTTCATTTGAAATAGTACAAATTTAACACATAAAATTAGAAGAACTCAGTACACTTTTTCCATTCTTTCAGTTTCCTGCAGAGTACACTAAAGTCTCTAAAATCAGTAACACAAAGAGGAGAGTTCTTTTATTGGTCTGTATTTTATAAAGAGTGTTATAGAAGCAGACTGCACAACCATCTTTTTAAGCCACAGTAATGCTAACACTGCATTCTTAACAGTAAATTTGTAACAGAAAAAAAAAGTACATTTAATAATAAAACGTTGTCCTGATAGAGACAGTTAGACAATTTTAAATGTGTCTACAGACACTGGAAGACAATTCTCGATTTTCCTCTAAAATAAAGACACTCTTGATTAACATTAGAAGACATTTTGAGGAACACAGTAAAGACAACAAAAAATTCACAGCCATGCTACTTAAAAAAAAAAAAAAAGGTACCTTTTTCTTTAGAGTGGATATCATCACATATATGTAGGTCCAAATGGGAAATTACTAAGTGATGAGAAGTTTCCTTAACGTCAAAATCATTAAACAATTTTACTATTGCATCATTTTGATCAGGGGCTGTTGTTGTCTGGTGCGCTTTCACCTGCTGGGAGCTGGGCGCAGGGGCAGAGCTCTGAAAACAATATTTAGTCATAATGATTTAGAGTTTATCCTTCCTTTCAAGCGATAAGTATCCTTTTACTTTCTCAAATCAGACCTTTGAAATAAGGAAAAATCTGCACGATACACATCCACCTTGGACGATTACTGTGATTTAAGTGTGTTATGTTAGAATAGTCAAGTTAAACTAATGGCTAGGTGTCACAAAGAGGCAATGTCAGCTCATCCCCAATTCCCCTTTTCCCCCTACGCTTTACATCCTTGTCATGGCAGCACTGGTAATTTTCTAATTTTTATGGCAAGCTCTTCAGGCAACTAAATCAGCAGAAAACTATCAGTTTTTTTGTTAGGCTCATTTCTTTTAGTTTAGTTCCCCAAACTACATCGCTATAGGGTCTAAACATGAGCCAGTACCAGGGAATTGGTGAGATGCAAGTAAAGGCAACTGAAGAATCAGGACCTTCCTGCTCAGTAGCATCAAACCACTAGATTGCTGTAGCTAAACCATCAAATCACATCACAAGATATGCCCAGGGAAGTGGTTGAGTCACTATCCTTGGAGGTATTTAAAGGACGGGCAGATGAAGCATTCAGTGATATTGTTTAGTAGTGGACAGGTACAGTTGGACTTGATGATCCTAAAGGTCTTATCCAACCAAGTGATTCTATGATTCTGTGAGATCAGAACCACTGGAAGAACTGAAGGTCTCCATTAGAGGACACTAGCTTTAGTCCACGATTCTACACAAGCGACTTTACCCAGTAAGACTTAGTAGTAAATCATGTTTTATTTTTATAGGACATATCTTTAACCAGTGTATTCGTGCAGTTTCTTCACAAACAAGACAACGCCCTTTCCCCCAACACTCACAAAGCTCAATTGTTCTAGTCTGCCGTATGTGCTAAAAGACAACCAAGATTTACTTATGGTTATCTTACATGCAGCATCAATATTGCATCTATGCTACCAGAAATATGTTAGAAGCAGAAATATTTTTCACTATATATTCCAACAAGAGCTGCATGAAAGAAAGCTCTTACTAAGAGCTAATTTTCCACCACTACAAAAAAAACCTAGATGAGCACTTCAAATCATTTTAGTATGCACGTTCATCCACACATTAAGGTTATCTTACTGTGCCTTTTTTTTTTCAGATTAATAACCAGAAATTATTTGGAAAGCAAATTTACTAAACACTTTATAAACTTTCAAGTAAATACAAAGTCTAAACATTCTGTATGTGGATAAAGAAATAAAACTTCTGTTTCCTGCAATTAACATCAGTACACCAAATCTGGTACAATAAATACTACTGTGATTAATTTCCAATGTAATTTAAGATACACAGCTTAATGGAAATGAGTTACTGAACATTCTCTAAAATAAATTAACATAATGAAGCACAGTGTGTTGTATGTTAGAACAAATGATAATGATATAGTGAGACAAACAACTACCGTACCTGTGCTGTTTCAGAAGCCAAGCTTTTTCTCTGTTCTGTTGATTTCTCTATGGCTTCACTAAGAGACTTGGCATACTGCACCATGGCTTTCAACTGGGAATCAGTCAAAACCCATAACAAATCATCCAGAATCAGGACCAGTTTTGATGCCACAACATTACAGTCCTTTAACTGTAGAAATATAAACAAGTCAAATAGATCTATTAAATACGTAATTTCTTATCTCAAATACATAAAAAAATATGCCGAATGTAAAAACAACAAATTTCTTCCATATAAATAACAAAACATGTTTTATTTTAAATTGTATTCCCCTCATTAACTAAAAGGTATCTATGTAACAGCATATTTATGCCTTACTTCTAGTTTGTTTGGCATGCATCGGACTTAAGCCAATGCATTTCTTTAAATGTGATGGAAATATTGCCTGAATCTAGAAAGGTAAGACAACGTGCATCGTCACAAACAAAAAAACAAACAAAAAGAGAGTCAATGAAAATCTCCATCCTTTATTAGATGCAGGAGGAAACATTGCCATCAAGCAGGCTGAGGTACCTAATGCCCTCTTTACCTCAATCTTTAATAGTCAGACCAGTTACCCTCAGAGTATTCAGCCCCCTGAACTGGAAAACAGGGACAGGGAGCAGAATAAACTCCCCATAATCCAGGGGGAAGCGGTTAATGATCTGTTACACCACTTGGTCACTCACAAGTCTGTGGGGCTGGATCAAGAGTACTGAGAGTACTGTTGCGGTGAATTGAACTAAATCCAGTGGGTAGCCTGTCACAAGTGGTGTTCCCCAGGGCTCAGTTTTGGGGCTAGTCTTATTTGATATCTTTACCAATGATTTGGGTGAGGGGATCAAGTACTCCCTCAGTAAGTTTGCTGATGACACAAAACTGGGCAGGACTGTTGATCTGCTCCAGGGCAGGAAGGATCTGCAAAGCAATCTGGACAAGCTGGATCAGTGGGCAGAGGCCAGTTCTGTGACATTTAACAAGGCCAAATGCCAGGCCTTGCACTTCAGTCATAACAGCCCCACGCAACACTACAGGCTTGGGGAACAGCAGCTAGAAAGACCCAAGAGTGCTGTTTAACAGCTGGCTGAATACAAGTGGGCAGCGTGTCCAGGTGGCCAAGAAGGCCAACAGAATCAAGGCTTGTATTAGAAGTCCTGTGGCCAGTAGGACTAGGGAAGCGACTGTCCCTTTGTACTAGGCATTGGCGAGATCATTCCTCAAAAACTGTGTGCAGTTTTGAGACCCTCGCTACAGAAGGGCCTTGAGGTGCTGAAGCGCGTCCAAAGCAGAGCAATGAAGCTGGTGAAGGGTCTGGAGCACAAGTCTTATGAGAAGCAGCTTAGGCAACCAGGATTGTTTAAGAGGAGGCTGAGGGGAGATCTCATCACTCTACAGCTACTCAAAAGGAGGTTGTAACAAGATGTTAGTCTCTTCTCCCAGGTAACTAGTGACAGGACAAAACAAAACGGCCTCAAGCTGCATCACGAGAGCTTTAGATTGGAGATTAGGAAAAATGTCTTCACTGAAAGGGCATGGGCTGCCCAGGGAAGTGGTTGAGTCACTGTCCCCTGAGGTGTTCAAAAAACATGTAGATGTGACACTTTGGTCAGGGTTTAATAGGCACGGTAGGTTTGGACTGATAGTTGGACTTGATCTTACAAGGTCTTTTCCAACCTTAATGATTCTATTATTCTCTGAAAGCTCTACAGACAAACAATTTCATTAGTAGGACCTGCATAAGATCTTAATCTTCAAATTTTGCCTGTAATATTTCTTGTAAACTCTACAGTCTTACTAATTACATTATTAAAAATTTAGTTCATGGAATTCTATATTTTATATGGCCTAAATTTGAAGCCTTCAAAATGTGCACAAAGAGTATGAGTTAAAAATTAATTCATAACATAATAAAAGATTTCAAGCTTACCCTTCTTTTAAGTGTGACCCTAATTTTTGATTGGTTAGTAATCAGTCGAACTGGAGCACTCATGATTTCATGCTGAGAACTCTGGATTGCATCTGCTTCTATTCTTATCATCTGCCAGGTAATTTCTTTAAAAGTCAAAACCTTTAAAGAGAGACAAAAAACACCTTCATACAATATGACAGCTTACTTGCACCTAAGCATGTGCATGTATCACACTCACATGTATCTTTCCTACAGGGTGATATGAACATAACAAATACAAGTCATCTATTATTCCACTTACAGGCGTCAGGAAGTAAAGCCCTGATCTTTATCTCCAGAATGTCACATAAATGTTAAGCTAATTCCAAGCAGGCAGAAATAACAAGCAGCATTTAAAATATTCAGAAGAATATAAAGGTCACAATTGTTGTGGCCTGTGTTGCTTTTGGTTGAGGGGGAAAAAAAAAAAAAGAAAATTGTGTAGTTCAGCTTCAAAATGCTGTATCCTAGTATATAAAGTTAAACACCAAGCACATTTTATGCCATATATATCCCACAAACTTTGGTCCCACGACATGGATTTCTAGAAGACACAGCAAGCAAATGTTAGAATAATCGTACAAGAGCAGCAAGTACAGATGGATGTTGGAAATCAAATGCAGGAAAAGCAGTGATTGTCCAACAGCGACATCATGGAGAACGTTAAATGAGTGGGTCATCAAGAGAAAACTACATTCATTCTAGTTTCCCCAAAACTCCTTCCTACATTACTCTGAAGAAAAAAGACCAGCCATGGAAAAGATGGAAGAGAGTTTGTTTGGCATGTGTCTTATTTTTCAGCCATAATTCTCATCTTGCCATTTTGAAAACTGTACAGCCCAGGTCCTGTGAATATAAGCAGACTTGGGTAAGACATGTCAAAAGTGTCCAGGAAGGGGCACACACAATGAAGTGAGCAAGATGGAAAGGCACAGCGCAAAGTAATCTGAAAAACACTATTTGCAGAAATGCAGTGTGCCTACCCTCCTAGTCTAGCTTGCATTTTAAAATGGAGAAGGTAAGGTGGAACAGTATGTATGCCTGCCCTGGTCTTTGGTCTTCACGAAGCATCCACTTTGTCCCCTACTAGAGAGATGACAGCTGGTATGATTCACATCCACCATTTTCACAACCTTGTGTTCCTAGAGAACATCTGAAATTACTGAGCACAAAGTCTCCATTCCCAGTAACAGCAAGTCTCCTAGTCTGTATAAGGTTGCAACTCAACTTCCTCCTCCTTTACCAAAAAAAAAAAAGTGAGCAAAATATAGTATTTACCTCCCCACGTTGAGCTTCTTGTACTCTAGTAAATCTGAGGTCGCCATGTTCCCAGTTTGCATTTACACTATATATTCTCAGCTGGGAAAGTTCAAACGAAGCATTAAAGGTTTTTGCACCAATCCTTATGACAATGGAATTCACGGAAACCGAAATGCCTTCTACCACTTTTTCAGCAAAGCCATACTCACTAAAAAGTGAAATGTCAACATATTAAATACTTGCCTAACGCAAGGGCACAAAATTAAACTTATTAAACAGCTGAAATACAACATGAAACAAACCATAAAGTAAGTTCCCAATGTATTCACCAGTTATGAACTTTTGTTAAATATACTTGATCCAGTTTACAACAATTCCTGCCCTATGACACTAACCTCAAAGTAGTCATTAAAGAACACACTTAAGACCAAGATCAATCTCCATAAAGTATACCAATTAAGGCAATTTTTCCATGATAAATATTTTATACATACATATATAAATGTATAAAAATTAAAACATATACTATATGTACATAACAGTCTACAGTATTATGCAGAAACCTCACGTACATGTGTTTGTTATTCTATATTAAATTATTTACTATGTTTATTATATTATTTATTACTTTTTATCCACACATGAAGAATAACTCACATCAAAATAACTATTTGAGAATTTCAGTCTGGTTATTTATTAGCCAAGTTATTCTACCCATTAAAACTAATATCTTTCATACATGCAAAATAGCATAAAGTATTTGCTTTCTTTCATTCTATAAAAGAAAGGCATCCTAAATGATGGTTAATTTCCTATACCAAAGTAATGTGTGTTTCAGAAGTAAAAAAAGCAGTTGCAATAATTTTTTACTAAAAACCCTACGTGTTCTCAGATTTTTAGGTTAGTGAATGGAAAACTGTATTTTAAATATTATTTTAATATCTAAAATTTTCAGCTTTGTTTCCCCCCCACGCACACACACACTTGTTTTAAAAGAACAGTTTATGTGGTTTGTCATTCCTGTCCTTTTTATAACTTCCATCCTACACAGAATCTCTATGGCAATGATTTTCAAGCTGCACCCTAGAAGACAAAAGGGCCATGGACTTCTACATATTATGCAGAAGTTAAAATAAGAAAAGCAATTGTATCACCAAATGAATTTCTCTGTATATGGGTCCCTACGTCCACTGAAAAATGTTTTGGGTGTACAAAACTGAAATTACTGGGGAGGTGTGTGCAGAAATCACTGATGTAAAGGTATCTCATCCCACCAAATTATTTGACTTTTAGACCCATACAGCTATGTGTGAAATCTTTCAGTAAAATTTAGCCAATACAAACACTACACTAACAAATAGCCCTTAATACGGTTCTTAAACCAAACAAAGAAAAAAATAAAAAAATTTAAATCCACCACAACATATATACATTTTTCTAATAGGTCAATGGCAAGACGTCTCTACTTGTTTTAAAAAAAAACCTTAATATCAATTAAATTTGGCGAATTTTTGATGCAGCACTTGCACCCATACTAAACATACCTACGAAGCTCCATACAGAGTTCAAATGTTCTTTCCAGGTTTGGTTCTAGATAGTTCTATTATCACTATGCATATTTAACTCCAGCCACAAGTAATAAAAAAATATTCTGCAGAGATGAAAATGGAAAGCTGTAACCTCATATACTTTTGAAAATGGATCTAACTGTTTTATAGTAATTCAGATGTGGTCACCTAAACTTTTTTTGATCCAATTACATGCAAATATCATCACTGACCTCTGTCCAGATGCAGTTGCTATAGGAGAGGGTCCATTAGGGGCACGTGGCTCTTCACATGTGCTCATTTCCATTACAACTTTATCCAAGGACTTGAAAAACAAAACCAAACAAAAAAATTGAGACATAAAATTTTACAAAGTAAATAGATGGCATAAGAAGAACAAAAACTCAACCAAACAAACAAAAAAAAAAACCATATGAGAAATTCTGAAATATACAGAAAACACTTCTTACTATATCAATTTTCCCATAAATTTTTGTGATGTAGCAGAATTATCTTTTTTTAAAAAATATTTCTTCATATACGGTGAATTCTAATAGACCTTGCCAACTGCTGGATTACAGAATTCTTGATCCCCGAGTATTATTTATCCATCACACACATTTTCAAAAACTGCATTTCAAGAGGGCACAATTTAATGTATACTCATCTGGGTTTTCTTCCCATCTGGTTGTTCTGCTGAATTACTTAATATCTCGAGTTTTCTACCTTGTTCAATAGCTTCAGAAAATTTTAATGGGAAACATTTAAAACAAGTCCACTAAAATTTGTGACAGTAGATAAAGTTTTGTGCTGGATCTTTACACAAAAATCTGAATATACATAATGATACATGAGTGTTCATGAACTCAGTGTATATATGAATTTTCTGCATTCAACAAGAAAAACAAGTAATTCTAAGATGATCTATTCTAGTGTAATTTGTAACACATCCTATTACAGTAAAGTTGTATGCTATTATTGGATTCTTCGTACTTGGGGTGGGACCCATACAAAAAGGAGATGGGAACTAAGGGAATGAGGCACCTAAATCCTGTTTTAACTGAAGGTAACATTTAAGTAGCAGAACTGTAACATACTTCATTAAAAATGCATACTACCAGCAAGGTGAACAGAGTGGGAAGCCCATTAACAGCACAACAGCTAATATTACTTTCCTGTCTACTACTGACTTTATACCATCCCTTCTGAACTCCTCCACTTACCTTCTCTTAGGTCAGACAAATCACACTAAAAAGCTTTGCCCTCTATTTTAGATTGTCATACTGCACTAATTGTGCCTGTCTTCGTAATCCACTCGATACAAAAGTGTTTTTCTGTGTTAACTCTAAGCCATGACATGCCCCAACTACAACCTAGAAATTAATAAACTCTATTCTGGATTTACACATACTTCATTATATTTTGATGCTTAAAGGAAAACGTTAGCTCTTAACAGTAAATTTGGGTATTTTAAAATTATTTTCTTGGCTGTCTCAATGAATAATTTCTCTTGCAAAACTAAAACAGAGAAAGAAAAACAACAAGGATTAAATCCAATCCCTTAGTTTGAGGATAGTGGGGGCAGAAGGAAACCAAGATTTCACCTGGTTATCCTAACATTTTTGGATGCTTGCCCACACTTTTAAGGTTTCTTAAATAAAGATTTTTTGAACAATTTCCATCACTACATCACTAGAATAGAGAACAGCAAAGCGAAAATTTAACGAGTTGAAGAAACCTAGGTGCAGATCCATCTATTCTTTTCTCACCAGAAACTACTGCACCTTGATACAGGGAAAACTTGTGTATAGTATCCTTGCGTCCCCAAAGCACTCCTCAAAATAATATTGTTTATCATGTAGAAACAGAAATGGAAGATGAGCAAAGATAACTTAGTATCTGCCACTATGCTGACAGATGGATTTTCATAAAGGGCAACTGTGGTCGAAAGGAATATCTTTACCAGGACAACAGGGTTCTGGTTACCTCCTAAGCTATGCAGAGGATGCTGTTGTAATTTAATTGAACTCAGTAGCAAAAAAATTCCCCACCAAAATAGTAGAAGTTCAGTGTTTTAATAAAGGTCTCATGACAGACATTTAGCCCATTGAATTCACCTTCCTTAATAAATCAAAAGGGCTGTTATACAGTCTGCCACTGCAGAGTAAACTTTTGTTATCAATTTCCATTTAATACACTTACTCAAGGAAAGGTTTATGTAAAAAAGGTGACCTTGCAAGTTATCTTAGCCTCAAAGATTGCTCATGTAATTTCAATAGGAGCAAAGCAAACAATCAGGCCATGCTACCGTAGGTCAAAGCACGTAATCTTTAAGAATAGCACAGCTTAAACTGATTTCCTAATTCGGCAGTTGCATCCTGCAGTTAAGAGGTTGAATCATCCCACTGCAGCATTACCAGACTTAAAGCTCTGTGCATCAGGAAGAAGTGGTACAGACATTAGTACATTACATGCAGGTCACTAGCAAACACATCAAATATTTAAAACAACGTATCTTCTCCAAGTCTGATTCAGAACTGAGGAATCACAAGCACATTCAGGAATCCAGTGGAAGACTGGGAAACATGACAGTTAAAGGAACGTTTATTCCTAAGTAAACACAACTAAGAAAGTTTAGCAACCACCAAGCAAATAACTTCTGGTGTTACCACACTTCTTAGCACATTTGAAAATAAATAACAAGATTAAGTAAATGCAAGAATTATCATGACTTCTAATTGTTGTTGAATCCTATTTATGCATTTTGCATCCTGATTATATCCAGGCTGAACCCTAGGCTGTTTCAGAAACTTTATAAATGTTCTATGTATCAATTCTGCTATAACTGAGATCACTGAGTACAGTACAGATGTAGAACAGAAAAGTCCTTTGAAAAGACAGCTCAAAAAGATAAACAGGAACTTTTAAAAGACTTAGTTGGACAAATAACTGCTCTTCAGGTGAACTCAATTTAAGATGCAGTGACTGAAGAACTTGACACAAATTAGCTAACAGTCAAATACAAGAGTGATGACATGCAAAGCCATAGATTAAAAAAAACTAACCTACCAACAAAAACATTAAGCCATTATGTCTTGATCGTCCACTACTCAGAAAACACTTAGTAAGGGCCTGTTTCAGTTTAAATTAGTCTTTCAATTATTTCTAGGGTCAACTCAATGATAAATTACGCTACAAAGAGTACATTCAGGATATGATTGCACAACTCACCAAACAGATGGGATGTGTTTTCAATTTTGTCCATGGTATCTGCAAGGAAAAACATTATTCTAAAGGAAAGTAAACATTAAAAATACAGTAAAATAAAGCTTGGGTACACAAATTGTATTTGTAGCACCTGAACTCAAAACAGTATTACTTGCAAAACAGCATTTATCTGAAAATACTGTAGATTCATGCACACAGAGATTTATTTTAGATGTTGAAACAGAACTTAGAAATCTACTCATCACTGAGCAGAAAACAGAGAAACAAAATAGAATCTCTTTTTAATACTAAGCTGTCCATCAAAATAAGCAACACCGTCTTCCACATTCTTTCCTTTAAAAGGAAAGAAAATCCACATTTGCTCTGCTGGTCTACAAGTAATTGGAAGGCTGTGACAAATCATCAAGTTCATTGCAGAAAAATCGGGACAATCTCCCATCCAGAAAAAAAGGGAAAGGGGGAGGGAAGACTGAAGAGCTGCCAGTTTGACTGGATCATAACTTAGGTTAAAAACCAAAACAAAACATAGCCTCATTTCTTTCTCTCATACTAGTATAATCTAGGACAGATGATATTACGTTCAATTTTTTTGCGGTCACAAGGACAGAAAAAGCTAACACCTACAAGGTTTAAGAGTGTTTCCACATTTCTCAGAGGAACCAGAATCCCTTGGAAATAGATATTTGGAAATAAGAAAGGTACAAAAGTGAAAGCAACAGATGCAACGCTTCTTCTCTTGAAGAAATTTTCTTCATTAATTTCTCTTCTTCTTGAAGAGACGAAATAACACATAAAAAAAGTAAATAAATAATTCTAGGGGCAATTACTCGGGGCAAATACAAGCTTCTATCTCTACCCCTATATCAGAACGTTAGCAAGACAAAAACAGAATAATAATTAAAAAAATCACTGCTTATTTTCACTATTTCTGTACATATTTCATGTTATTACATGAGAAACAATTTAGTAAGAAATTATTCCTGGTAACATATTTGGTTTTCTCTAAAATTCTATCAGGCACTCATCACAATTTTCTACTAATATGAAGTTGCTTGCAAGTTGCAGAGACAGAGGGGAAAAAAGAAAAAACTGCCTAATTAACCATTGCAGCACAATAAAACACTCACCCTAATGGATGCTTTATTGCAAAAGACCTTGTTTATAGCAAGCCATGTTGGAAGATCCAGCATGTTCTGAAGCACCTCTTGATCCAGCTCTAAATTGGTCAGCTGACCTTCCCCCTTCAATGTGCTCAGGTTGATCTTGTCAGGTGAAAGATTTTTAGTGAACCTAAAAACAAACATACACTTTAAGAAAAAGCATATGAAGCCATCAGAGCTGTCCCATATATACCAACAACTTAACTCAAAGCAACAGTCTGGGGGGCTGGGGTGAGGAAATTATCTTAGATCCTTAGGTTCACTCTGGAAAGAAGTAGTACTATGGAATTCCTTTATCCTTTTAAATTTTTGCATTTCATCAACTCCATTTACAAGTACATAAAGAGAATTAATATATTATGAAGTATCTTCTAATTTGTCCATCACCCTGAATAACAACTCCTTGGTTTGAAGTATTTAACTATTTATTCTAAAATATATGAGGTAGAATTGAATCCATTTAACTCCCAAAACATCCAAACCCTCTACAACATACACTGTCTTTCTCAGAGCAAGCAGGTGTGACTTAGATTCACTCAGAAGCAGTAGCAAAAAGCTAGTCCTTTTAAATTGTACTTTTACGTATATAGTTACAGTTAAAATCTTGACATGAGAAGATTTATTTACAACATCCATTAGGTTTAATGATAGAATTTAATAGCATAACTTCAAAATACATATATATACACACACACACAGAGCAGCGTGGTGCATATAATATATTTGATGAAATGTTAATCCAGTACACAAAACTTGCTCAATAATTATGAGTACATATGCAATAAATTTCATTATACTTCAAAGGCACTATGATTTGCTGATACAACAGAACAGTCTGTGTGACTCTGTGTCAAATGGCTCACATAACATGAGATAACATGACAAAAACTGCAAGTACTTTATGCCCAAATCAACAGCCATAGCATCTTATTACCGCAAGCTGAACAATGGACTGTACTTAACCACACTTCCACTCCAACATGGAAATTTGTTCTGCTCAAAAACTGGTCTAACTCTACAAGATTAGGTAGTAGAAAATACTACTGTTTGCGTTACCCTCTGGGACCCTACTGAAATCTCCACACTGACATTTTGCGGGCTAAGAGCAAAAGGGTTTGTCTGTCCACAATGACCGAACATAGCCCTGAAGCAATGCCCCAGGAGGTGCAACTCCAACATTTCCTTCCCATTCAAGAGAATAATTCCTGTCTGAATTACAAGGTCCTAACTAAGTTAGGGGGAGATAGCGGAAGAAAGTGAAGAAAGCTGGCAAGCCTTTCTCCTGACAGCTTCAAAGTGTGGCTTAAACCATGGCGAGCATTTTCTCTGCCCAAGTTCTGGTTGTGTTCTTCTGACGGCAAGCTTCAGAAATAAACTTACCCAAGCTGACTAAACCCAAACCCCCCATTTTACCACACCCATGAAACATTCAGCCAGACATCATAAACTCACAGACTTTCAGCACCTGTCAACTGAATCACAAAGAGGGAGCTCTCAGAGATCAAGACATTTGGGGGTGGTCACAATGTACAGGGAAGAAGCTTGTTAAAAATTAAAAATATATTTATTTATTTATTTACTTATTTATTTGACTATGCCAAGTCTGAAATAATTCGGGGTGTATTTGCAAATAATACTAGACATGTTGCTTATGACAAAAGGCTTGTAGTTCTTTCTGTACTACTTAAAAAGTATAAATTATACAGAAGGGATGAGCTTTGATTTGTGAATAATACATTTTAATAATTCCAGTATTAAAAATACAATAACACCATTGACAAATATATTTTCCTTGACAACTAATGTACTAAATGCTCCATTAGGAAACCTTATGAGGGGAATAATGACTTCAAAATATTTAATTTTCTGGTTACCCTTCTTTGTTCTTATAAACAGAAGTAGTGAGAAGAGCTGAATAACCTGCCTCAGTAAAACCACAACACATGACGCCTCATATCTCAGATAGCACCAACAAGTCTCAGCTGACTCAGCTAATTCAAATTCATAGAAGAGAAAAAGCAGTCATTCAGCATTCTCAATCACATCATAGCATCTCTCTTTTGACTTTCTAGATGAGGGTGCACGTAAGAATCACAAAATATTGTTATTTTAAAGTCACATTTATACAACAAATGCCATTAGAGAGGTCTGACACAAAAAAAACCCTGAGACTAACCCTGTAGCTTGGGAACCAGGAGTGAGAAGAGAGAGACAAAAGGAAAGTTATAGGCCATGTTCTAACCTGTCATGGTGAGACAGGGCTCAACCCGATTGCTTCACCCAGTATGAGTGAACGGGTGTTCAAATAGAGACATTCTCTTACTGTCAGTCAGCAAATGTCAGCGTGCAAGAGTGAACAGTGAGTTAACATCAAGTTTATTGTGAAAATTAAGAAATTCATGACAGAAAGTTTTCAATTATTGACTGACACACTTTTCATCATAATAATATTTGTCTGTTCCCAATGTACAGGGCTAGTCTCTTTTGGTTTTATGTCAAACCTTGCATTCTGCCACTGCGCGCACACAGTCTCCCGAGATTCTTGCTGTGGAAGAAGTCACTTCATAGTTCCTTGTCACTATGCCACGTAAGACATGTCACACAACTTGTAGGTAGATCTAACCACCACCTTGGTCTCAAATGCAGACACATCACAGTGGAATCCTTAGGATCAAGAAAAATGAGTTTCTAAACTTCATAGCAACAAAGACACCATTAAATGGGAGAATGGAGACAGCAAAGCCAATTTTGAGTTACTTCCAACATCCTTCAAACAAACTACGAGCCAGTACTTTCCAACTAGGAGCAGAATGACAGGGAAAACAATCTTGAAAAGGAACATAATTTTTTTCCACCCATTTCTACATATATATTTTTTAATATTGTCTGAGAGCATTACTCTGAATCAGTTACCCCTCCTGCTGTCAGCAAAAGGAAAAAAGCTCAGAGTGCTGCTTCATTCAACACAGACCATCTGTAAGACTACACCCTTCATTTCAAGGGTCACAAAAAGAAACTTAACAGGTGAGTTACGACAAAGTATAACAAGTGTAGGCACACCTAGCAGTGGATCTCTTCCTTCCACTTCCACAGGTGGAACATGACTGATGAGTGGATGCTGAGGAGCAACCACAGCTGTTTGGTCTATCTGCTTCATTCAGAGCCAATTTTCCACTGAGGATGCCAACACTTCATGTTTCTGTGCCAGTTCCCTGTTACTTCTAAACTCAGTTGTTCCATAGAATATGCTTTTGTTTGCCTGTTGAATATTTTCACCAATTTAGAACCATCTCATACTACTTGCTATAACAGGAAAACCTTTCTATACAGTTTTATACAGTCGTCTCTAACTTATTAACATTAAAATTTTAGAAGTTAGCCTATTTGGGCAGCTAGCCCTGCAAAACACAATGTGATCATACTAATTAGCAAGAATTAATTAGAAATCAGATCTTTATGCATAAAATCAAACGAAGAGCCAAAAAAAAAAAAAAAAAAAGAATTTTGAGGGGTTATTTTTAAAAAAAGCCTTAGGGTAAGCACAACTGTTCAAAAGGTTTTATTCTAGGACATGTCCCTCTGAGCCACAGTGCTTTGACTTTTCGGTGTGCTTCACGTTTAGCCAACAGAGACTCAGGGAGAACACATTCTATAGGCACATTGATATGTGTCCAGTGCAAGTTGTAGTGAACCTGCCATGAGTTGGCATAATCATCACTGACAAAACTGTTACCCAGATAAAACCTGAAATAGAATATTTTAATACCATTAATTTTTAATTTTGTTATTAAATTAAATGTTAGTATTATTCTAAATATTCTGATGATGGAGATTTATTGCCAGGTAAAATTTAAGAAGGTGGCAATACAGTTTTGGAGGTTGGCAAGATATCTCTGTATCTAAGGAACCACTGTGTCTCGAAGTCTGTCTCTTAGAATTTTTAATGGCTTGAATTTTGAGAACATACTAGGCTATCATATTTACAATTACATAAAAATTATAGGTAGAGCGGTACTTCCCATAAACCTAAGGCATAATCATCTTATTCTGAATATGCAGCACTTAGAAATCTTTGATCATGTCATGGTGTTTCACCATCACAAATCTTTGATCCACAAAAAGACATTTAAAAATCATCCGTGAGCTTTTCATACAACTCAGAATGTCACCGGTTCATGATAAGCACATATTCCTCTCTCTGACTTGGCATAAGCAAACAGCTCTCCCCTTCCAGCTGCCAATTGTTTTTCACCCTGGTGTTCACTCCTTAGAACAAGTTAATTACTCCTTAAAAACTGGGTCAAACAGGGAGCAGAGGCCTCAACAACACGGCCATTTCCCTGCACAACATTCCATGAACTCCTGACCAACACTCCTTTCCGAAGGAACAGATTGAGTGTTATGCCCACTACCAAGCACAAGAAGCAAATAAAGCAGAATAGAAAAAAATAATAAGGAAGAGCAAGAGGAAATAAAGTGAAGGACACAGCTGAGCTTTCTGTTACAAAAGCTTTCTGTTAAACTGTTTTGTGATGGCAGTAAGACATCGCTGTTACTGAAGCATTACACACGTGGTTTGCTAATACCACAAGCTATTCTAAGTAAAAACGTTTTCACAGACTTAGATTCAACTTCACAAACTACCCTTCCTTTCTCAAAACATAAGATCTGAGATTCAAATTAGTGTGCCTGACAGCATGAAATTCAATTCAGTTTAATGTTAAAATCTAAAAAGTAAATGAATGCTATAAAATACTTGACAATTTGAATGCAAAAATCCAGAAATATGAAGTTATCAATATCACAAACAACCTAACACAGCTCCCTTGGGCATATGTATCTAGACACATGCACACACTAAATATTACTATGCAGTTAGATAGATGGTTCAACTTTAATTTGCAGTGCACAAACTCAGATATGGTGAAAAGTGTAAAGACTGCACAAGTAACAGCACAGTAGTAAGAATCATATGTAGCATAATAAGCTATAATCATTGTATTCTGTCAGGACCACAACAATTCTTTCAGTTCTTTCCTCTCTAAAACAACTAAAAATCTACACAGAAGGTTCATTTTTTAACTCACCCAAAATATTTATTCACTCAAGTTTGTTTTAAAACAGTGCAGGCTTGGAAGTCTGAATGGAGAACTCCCCCATGCTAATAAAAAATAGTAGAGAATACAGGCGGAAAACACTACTCTGAAAGCATAAGCCTATGACATGTATAGCAAAGGCCACAGACCACATGAAGCTTGGAGCACCACTCTACAAAGAGAATACCAGACGCCTTGTCAACTTCATCAGAAACTCCAACATCTGGATTTCATAGAGGAATAACAGAAGCCTGGATCAAATTTGGATACAGGATTCTCAGCTGTTCTGCACACCTCCTGAACACACACTCTCTTCCATCTGGCTCTATCATAGGCCTCCCCTGCTTTTTAAATAGAACCATAAAATAATAGAATCACAGAACAGTTCGGGTTGGAAGGGACTTTAAAGATCATCCAGCTCTAACACCTCTGCCACGGGCCGGCACCTCCCACCAGATCAGGTTGCTAGATAAAATTCCTTCAGCAATTTGAGTCTATGCATATGCTGTAATCATGACAGGCTATTAAATCAGAATACATGCCACAGGTAAAGGGTCTAGAGAACAAGTCCTGTGAGGAGCAGGTTAGACAACTGGGCTTGTTTAATCTGGAGAAGTGGAAGCTGAGGGAAGACCTTACTGCTCTCTACAGCTACCTGAAAGAAGGTTATAGGGAGGTGAATGCCAGTCTTTTTTTCCTTTTTTTAAATTTATGTAGCAAGTCACAGGACAAGAGGAAACAGCCATAAATTCACCAGAATAGGATCAGATTGGAGATTACGTAAAAGCTCTTCACTGAGAGGGTTATCAAGCACTGGCGCAGGTTGGCCAGGAAAGCCCTTGAGTCCCCATCCCACAAGGGATTTAGAAAACATGTAGACATGGTGCTTAGGGACATGGTTTAGTGATTGGACTTGGCAGCATTAGGTCTCCTGTTGGACTCAGTATCTTAAGGGCCTTTTTCCAACTGAAATGATTCTATGGTTCTATGTTTTGCCCATCTTCTTGTTATGAACTAAAGCTCCTTAAAAAGATGTAAGCTTCAAAAGAACAGGCTCTGAAAAAAAGGCAACAGAGCCTAACAAGCACTGGCAACTGTATTATTAATAAAATGGCAGAAATGGAACAGAAAAATAACTGGTTTTTAGCCCCGTTTCACCTGGCTGAATCATGTTATTAGATCACTAAGGAACTCTATATGATTTCTGAAGCAAGAAAAACACTCCTTTTTTCAACTGTGTTTCTGAGAAGATACTGGCTTCCCATGACTCTAGGTAACAGAGAGTAGGAGGTCTACTACCATTCTGCTCAATGGAGCACTTCAAATTTTAAGACTTTGTGTTTAAATAGAAGAGGAACAGAGCTAATGCTTTCTCATGTCTGCCACAGCAACAAAGTAGTGGGATCACCAGAGTTTACTTTTATGAGTGAGTTTCTCTCATCTAGTGTAACACCACAAATCAAAGCTGATTTTCAATAATTTGTTTGATCTGAAAAAAAATAAAGTCTAAATTTCCCCCACCTTTGAATAAGAGGGGTGAAAAGAAAGTCTTAGCAAATGGCATGATGCAGGTAACACAACAATTTACTCTTTTGTATCTTATTTCCTGTAGCCATTAGAAATTCAGTTTCATAGGAACCAAATACCACCTTCAAATACAGAGTTCAGGAGCACCACCATATTTTTCCTACAGCAGCAAATCATTAGTTAAATCCAAAGTACCAAGATACTCAGATCTATTTAGATGGCAACAAGTCCTACATGAGAAAGAGACAGACTCCCTAGGCATACCAGTAACATTAAGTAAAGTGACAGAAGAGTTCTTATTAACAACCTCTTCTTGACCTAGGTATCACCGGAGAGAAAAGAGAAGGCGAGAGCAACTCCACTTCTATAGGATTAATGATTTCGCTGCCATTAAATGACTGGAAGACAGATTAAAGACAGGCTTTACAGATACATCAAGTGGCTGACCTGTATTGAAGCAGTAAGGCACTAGTGAAAATCTTGCATGGATGAAATACACCAGGAGAAAAAAAAAAATGCAAACCCCAAACTTCTGTAAAAAAGAGTCTATTTTAATCCTTCAGGCCTATGAAACAAGACTATAATCAAGCAACCGTTTGCCTAGTACTTAAAAAAACTTCAATCAAAAAGCATCACAAAAGCTGCTATAAAATTAACTATACAGTAAAGACTTAAGTGTGGTAGAAACTGGTCAGGACACCGCAAGAGCAGCAGTATCTAATATGTCCAAAGGACATGTAGAAATCAAGAGGCACTTGAATATATTTAGTAATGCCTTGGGGAAAAAAAATGGTGAACTGTGAAGTAGCAAAAATCTTTGAATGGATCCTGGCTGCCATAGGAATGTTCAAATTTTAATGTGGTCTATTAAGTAGTATTTCACCCAGCAAGAAACCATTAACTATGGTTTATGTAAGATTTGGAGTAAAGTAATTTTAGCTCCACAGGCTGAATTAAAAACGTGTAAAAGTTGACAGGTAATGTGGGAAGATTTTACAGAGAAGGTGGCCTGAATGCCGTGAGACTTGGTGCTGAGCAGCTGGCAAGACCTTGAAACAGAGAGGTGAAAATATAAACACCAGCTAGTTTGGTGGGAATCGCGGCACACTACTGTCAACATAGCTAACTTAAGCATAACTTGATTTCTTAGCACACGCGGTAATGTAGCCAATAATATGTTAGCAATAGCTTTATGGACAGCTACCTTTAACCAATAATACACTGTAGTCACCCAGTCACTGGGACAGAGGGATGTAACAGAATGAGGTATATAGTAAAGTAGCTAAGCTGAATAAACTAGCACTTGCTCACCGATCAGATGGATCTCAGCGTTTGTTTTGCAACAAGGTAACATTAAAGTCTCATTATCAAGCCCAGAGAAAACTGACCACCTGAGGAACCCACCACATCAGCAAATGGCTTTGCAAAAACAGCTGAGGTGATGATGCAAGATACTTGACATGTGAAGATATAATTCATGGAAATTACTAGGTTCTAAGTGAAAGATATGTTTTTATACAATAAAGTTTGAAGATAAGACACAATGAAAAACTGTTTGGGACACTAGGGTTAAAGTACTAGTCCATATAAAGAACAAATGGCAAGTAGTACTAAGTACCACCACAAAATATGATGGCATGCCCTCAGCTTAGACATTTCTGAAAATATCAGAACTAATATAGACATGCAGAGGATAGAAAGAAACACTAATGACAAGGTAATGAACATTACACAAAAAGTTAATTGGAGGCTCATTTACCTTAACATAAGAACAAAAACACACACAAGACTTATAAAGAACTCATTTAAAGTCAATAAAAGGAAACACTCTTTACAGAATGTTTTAATGCCCATTAAAACACCAGAATTGAATACAATATAAAAATAAAAAGGCTGAGAGGAAAAAAAAAATAAGGTACTCGCAGTAGGGTCTGTAGGGAATAGCAATACCTTTTATGCCTTCAACATACCAGGATTAAACAGATAAACTCTGAAACATAAACACTCTAGTTCTTTATTTTGCACAGAAGGGTAGCACCCCTTTACCCATGAGTAACGTAGCCACCCCACATGAACACCTCCATGCTCTATTTAATCAGACCTTGAAGTTCCGTAGAACTGTCAAGTGTGTATTTCATGGCTGAGTGCAAGACAGAAACCCTGCACCGCCTGCTGAATGTCCAGCATTGAGGTGATCTGTATGACCTGTCACACAGTATCTTATGAAGATATTGACAGGCCAGCCCTCTGGAGCAGGATAGGACACTCTTGTCCATACACCCACTGGACCTACTGCTCTCATCTGGCTGTGAGTTATAGCACATTACACAAGTCCAAAATACCACCTACAACGCTGTGGCTTAAGGTGGGACTTCTGAGGACCTCAACCACCTAACACTTCTGACTTACCACAGCCTAAAATCAGATCTTCCTTTCCAGGCAAATCACTAATAAGGACTCTGACTCAACAACCAGCTCATACTTGTGTAATGCATCTGCTGCAGCATCACGTCACCTCCCCCTCTCCACCCTAGAAGGCAAGATGTTGAATAGTTCATCTGTTTTGCTGATGCTTTCCATATAATATGCAGAAGGAGGAGGACTTCAGCGTGGACTCCTACCCCAGCTGACTTCCTAAAGACAGCTCAGTACACTCATCCATTCACTCTGAGACCCATTCCATGCTTTCCCCAGCACTGACATTCCTACTAAACGTCTCAAATTCATAGTCTATAAAGCTTCCCCTAGTTACTTCTGTAATAATACATACAGGCAATTATTTTCTTTCTGTTTGGAAAACCTGTCTTGGTTGATCTTTGGGTACAGGCAGAACTGAAACAGATGCTGTCACCAATGGCTGTTACCTAATTATTTGTCATGCAACAGATCTGCTCAGACATAGCCAAGCACTGTGCATAAATGAGAGGCTTACACTGCATGAATGCTAATTACCTTCTAAGTAAAATATCACTCAAGTAATTTCTGTTTCATTTATGGTAAATCCTCACACAGACCAATATTAGCTTTTCTATTCTAAGTCTTTTCACATATCATTTACACAAGCACAGAAACGCTCAGCATTATCAAACCCAAAAAAACATGCTTTAAAAATGACAAACCTATACATGACAGACCTTAATGCATACACTGAGTACAAGATAACATAAAATCCTTAATATACTAAAACACTTGTGGCAAGCTATCTGCAACTTCTGTACTACAGGCAGCAAAAAAACCATAATATTTCAAGAATTTGCTTATACTTGGTTACTATCACATTCCAGTCAAAATACAACATTGTGTAACTAACATTAAAAAAAGCCACTTGATGTAAAACAGTTCTATAAATTTAAAATGTAGAAGTAATGTGGACAGTAAAAGCATGACAACATGTCTTTTAGAAACTACATCATTTATTTAGGTGACATTAGCAGGTATATTTTTAATGCTAACTGATCAGATCTCACAATAAAACACAATTTTTTCAATAAGAGATGAACAATAACGACGACTTAATTAAAAAATCTTATGCAAACTACGTTAAATGCTGAGTGAGCCTTCAAATATCTATTAATACAGAGGTAATAAACATCAAGTTTCAAAAAGGAATTAAGTAGAGGAAAATTAGAAATAGGTAATGTCAAATAGTCTACAGGTACCAGGCAACACTTAGAAAATTACATTTAGAAAACGAACATAAAAGTATGTTTATAATAGGATTGCTGTATTATCTCACAAACCAGTTTTGCAAANGCTGCAAAGCAAACTTTTTTTTTTCCAGAGCTGTAAGTTACAGAAACAAACAGAAGAGAGAAAACCTAATTAACATATTACAGAGCCCATTTCACTCCAAAATTTGTATAAATGCAAACCACCTCTTTACTTTACAAAAGCAGGAGAGGGGAAGTTACCTGAGGGCAAGGTATTCAGACAAAAGGCCCCTATTCCTGGTGAAAGCAAGTGGTCAGTTGCCACGGCTTCTGAGAAGCTTCTGGTACTCATTTTGGTAGTAAGGATATTTTCACAGCAAACCAATCTCCACCAGAGTCAGCTGGAATAGCTGCAGGGAACGGGACACAGGGAACACACAAGGGATCAAGTTCAAAGGGAAAAAGGAGTGATACAATAATGTAAGAGTTTTTGCTTAAGATAGCTGCAGTTATAACAGTTTTTAACACATCATGACATTAGAGAACTAGAGGAGAGAGCTGTGTAAAAAGCTAGAATCCCATGAGAATATCCCCTGCTGTCAGATATTACAAGACTGCAGCCATATTTCAATGAACAACTTGTGGAGAGAAATTTAATGATGCAGACAAGGTCTATCCTATATCGCCAAGTGGTGTCAGAGATACTCAGTAAGTATATTTGGAATGCAAGAAGGAAGATATTCCGGAGATGCAGCAGAACGCGTTATTTTATTTTGAAATGGGAGACAGCTTTACAATTTTGTTTTGCCTAGCCTGAGATTTCTCAGCCCACATTGTCTGTTCCTTTTCAGAGAGTCTCAACTTCACCTATTCACAACCTGCAACAAAGAAATGCTCCACAGACGTAAGGGAATAGGGTTACTCAGATCTTGATTTGGGGGCAGCGCTAGGAAGGATTGAGCTCTTTTGACATTCATATTTTGCACACTACAAAATGTTAGTATGCTAAGCTTCTGAAAAACTGAAAACCAGAATATTTAGTTTGCCAAACCATAAGGTAATTAAAAAAAAAGAGAGACATTTTTTAACTCTTCACTTTGAAAAGATGTTTCAGCCTAAACATAACTCATTCCTACAATTTTCTCCTTTTGGGTACAATGAAATCCAAGCATCTGGACAGAGCTCCTAGTTGGCAATTTGTTGGGATATCTGAACAATACTTAAGAGATTTATCACTGAAGTAAATTACAGACACCTAGTTATGAATGATCACTTCTCTCAGGTCTCCAGATCCCCAGCAAAGGCAGAAACTACATGAAAATTGTTGGAGAAGTAAGCAACCACCTAACTTCTAGATTCATGGGTAGCTGGATCCCATGGTTGCTTCCTTATGAGTCAAGACAACAGAAGAAGCCAAATTCTCTGAGAAAATAAAAGCTCTGGTACTCTCAGGCTATGTGGAGAGCTGCACAGCACAAAATCTGTGCTAGGGTGTGCTTCACATAAGGCTCTTAGATCTGCAGAAAGGAGCCTGGAAGTACTGAAAGCCACAGCCTGAGATGGAGCTCTTTGCTTACTTTCCTCTCCTGTTTCTTCTCATGAAAAGAGAACTGAGAGATCTGAACGCTGGCTAGCACCAGCTCCACAACAGTGACAGAAAAACTCACACAGGAGCTACTGGATTGAGAAACCTGAGCGCCCCTGTAGGCAGCCAAAACCTATGTATCTTGTGTAATTACTTTTTAGCAACGATTCTCATGATTTGTAAAATATCTGTGAAACAAGTAATTTTGTGTAATCCTTTATAATTCCATTAATGTTTCATCAGCTATTATCTAACCTCCTTTGTCCAATCTGCTTGTAGAAGAGAATATAAAACACACTTTAACAAGCACCTGTCACTCTGAAAGTTAGTTAGTAGATATAAAGTAGTTATAAAGTAGTTAGTTATAAAAAAACCCCAAGGCTTCAGCATAAGTACCAAATTTCAAAGAATGTAACTCTTGATTCTTACATACTCCATTATCATTTGAACAACAATTTTATTCCTCATAGGCTTTATTTCAATACCCTTTTCCCCGAGAACACTTGACACTAGCGTATGAGCTACTTGAACACAAAGTAATCTTCAATATGATTTTCACTCTGAAACTTATTCCCCAGTAAAAATATTGTGAGAATAATCTAAAGAAAATAGTTGAATACTATGCAAGTAAAACACTAAGTCCTGTTAATTCTGCAAATGCATTAATTCTTATTATGCATATAGAAGAGTTGTCTGACTTCAACAAAGCTTCAGCAGAACTTTTTTGTACAAATAAAATGTCTGCAGAATCAACATCCAGATTTATAACACATTTGCAAAAATAAGGCAAAATGAACCGACCAGAAGTCAAATTCTGTAAGTTTATTTTATTAATCCAAATGCTACTGAAAGCTTAAGAGGCCTGACTAAGGTATAACATGCGATTTAATAGATTTAAATCTTAATAAACATAATGATTAAGACCTCTACCAGCAAATACGTTATTCCTGGTTTATCCCCAAAATACCTTTCCAATTTCATAAGTACTACAGAAGTTTCAGTTTGGCCTTCTGGAAGATGTTCCATTACAAAAGCTCAAAATGCAATATGGCTCATGAAGCTACTAAAAGAACTGAAGAAGTGAAAGCGTTTTATTTTCATTGGGAAAAAAAAGCATTGATTCATTCCTTCATGCCCATCATAACACCATCAGCACATTCACACAGACAAAATTGTTGGCATGGAGTTTCCACTTAAATACAAAAAGCATTGAACTTCAAACACACAGGAATATAAGAAACACAGAATTACAACAAAACTTTAAATTGTTCTTTCTCGTTATTCTCTTCTGCTGCCTCCAGCAGTTCTGCTTTACTACCTGCCTTTTTTCAGTGTTTATTTACAACAGATGTAAATTTTACGCTTTTCGTAAGCATTCAGATTTAACACAGATTCATTCAGAGCAATGTAGATCATTAAGTCTACGTTGTGCTTTGCAATTTTCCCAAATACTATACAAGCCAATAAGGCCAGTTATATGGAATATACTCTGTAAAATCTCCAGTACAAGCAGAAAGTGAAGCTGTTTTACATTTTTTTCTAGAAGTAGTATGCAGTCTGTGTTCTTTGGCTGAGTAGAAGAATTGGATAACTCACAAAATTCAAGCGACATACAATTGGAATACTTGAAACTGAAAATAAGCAAAAAAATCTACTTCTTTTGCTACTAGAAGAAGTTTCAAAGTTCATCCAAACAACTTGGGTTATTTAGTTATGGGAATGAACGAGACTATCTGGGCCAAACAAAGGTGTTTACACTGGCTGATTCTAAAAGGAGTCAACGCAGATCTCAAGGTGGCAATAACCCTCACCAAATAGGCATATCTTATCAGTAGAAAAGCAAGGTGATATGCAAGGCAAAAATCTAGGTTAGACAGTGAAGTTGTACCAGATGATGGAGAATATCGCTGTTTATAGCAGAATCCACTGATTCCTTATATCCATACAATTAGTATGCTGTTTTTCATAAAACCAATACTCATATGCATTTTAGATTGGTTCCCCAACTGTAAGGTGAAAAAACCTGTCACAAAACTTACTGCAATTTTCTTCTATTGAAATCTTAGTATTTCTACATCTATAGCTTCAGGTAAACAAAAGTAAAGATCTGAGTTCATGCAGAACTAACGAATGACACAAACTGAAATCAATTTGTGTTTCTGCCACACAAAACATTTTTACAGCTCTTCTGTTTTCTTTTTGAAAATAGTTAACAAGATTCAAACAAAGAACATATTTTTAAGTTGCTGTGTTATCACTGGTAAGCTTTACAGTTAATACCTAACTGGGACAAAGAATGTCATGTTCAGTGGGACTAATTAACTCAGCCTGAAGGCAAAGTTTGTAAGTTTTCCTTCATCTGCTCAAACATATTTTGAAAAACAACTGTTGTTTACTGAAAGGTGTGGATATTGCAGATATTTACACAGAAGAGTAGGTTAGGCCACTCATTGTCTAGAAAGTGAATTTTAGTCAAATATACTAACATCCAAAACCAAAAAAACCACATGGAAAAACCCTTACACAAGTCTCAGTCAGTAATACTCAATCTCTGTCAATACCCTGGATGCAAACAACTCAATTCAAACCCCTGTGGTGGAGATGATGTCCTTATAACCACAGACAGCGTAACAGGAACAGGTTGGATCGGGCCTTGAACAGCCTGATCTAGTGGGAGGTGTCCTTGCCAATGGCAGGGGGGTGCAATTAGATGATCTTTAAGGTCTCTTCCAAACCATTCTATGACTGCATTGTGAACTTGTGTAGTGCAATCTAGGGCGCTACTGGGAATCTGTAACATCATTGCTTTACACACTTGTCTACAAAGTCTAACTGAAGAAAAAGTAGCAATGCTGAATACAAAGCAGTGCACAAAAAATCTTGCAATAAAAGATGCTCAACAAGAAGCCTCCACCTGCGAAAACATGTAACAGCTCAAAGGAAAATTCAACTAAGTTTTCATTCACTGAGGAATATCTTGACAGCAAGTGATACAAACGCTATGGAGAAGACTCCGAGGCACAACATCTCATTCCTAACTTTGTAAAGGATAATGCCATTAACCAGATACTTATTTCATTTTAGAGCACATATATTATATTATAAGGACATTCCACCAACCACATTTGCAAAAAACACACCTAACACATAGGGAGCTGACAAAAATACAAGCCTCTAAATGACAAACTCATCTCTTCAGCCTAGCAGATAGCATTTAGTTTCATAGCCTACACCAAGCATGATGTAATCTGAAGAACAAGAAATTTATTTTATTCTCCACCCCCTCCCATCCCTCCTTCTCATTTTCTTCCTCATAAAAGCAACACATGTTGAAGATAGAGCACATACCTTATACTTAAAAAGTTTTTTTAAAAGACTGTGAGAAAACTAAAAACTCATCACCAGATCCTGACATAAGATACTGGTTTGTAACAAGCTAAGTAAATAACCTCTGCTATCTTCACTGTTGTTACGCTGTAACACAGCAATAAGAAAAACCTTTTACAAGGGTGAAAAGACATTCAGATACCACAGCTGTTTCAAAATGCAGCTTAGCTCTCCCACTTCCTTAAATCAGACCTTAAAGATTCACAGCCATGTAAAAATTTCCCCTGGTTTAGAAATGTAGAATGATAAGGCTCCTTCATAAGACCAGTGTCCGTATCAGTTCATCTAATAAAAGCACTGTTAACCGCTAAATGGAAACCACACTCCTGAGTAACACAACACTTAAATCTACATACACAGTACCCAGATAGTATGAAAGCTGAAAATTGCTAACACGTGAGTAACAGATATTGCAGCAGTCTTCATTGCAAATATTGCTAAATCAATGATGATTTGGGGGAGCTGGGCAAGATGAGCTTCACAGATCTCCTAGAATATCAACAATTCTACGATTCTGTGACTTGTGGCAAAAAAAAGGGAAGCACTTCTCTGTCACTGAAGGTATGGGTTCAAATCTGTTCATTCTTTGAGGTACATATTATGTTTGAACATAGCAAAATCTAAAAATAAATACAGTCAAAAGTGAAAGTAAATCAAGATAACAGGATAATTCTTTCCACTCTTCCTTTATTATATATGGACTTCTTCCACTACATTTTAATCCTGCCACTAAAAACCTGCTTTGTCAAAGATAGCAAAGAGGCAACAGTCTTGAGAAACTATGAAAACTGCAGAACAGGAACCAATGTAGTAATAGAGCACTAAGTGAAAGTGTCCTTTAGCACCTTCTGTATTACAGGAAATGCCATATGTATTTGGGTCCAGAGTGATATAAAACAGGGTTTGAAGCCTACCTTAATCATGTTCTTATAAAGTATATTATAGAAAACATGGAAATAAAGAACACTACCATTTCTGTTGAAAAAACAGTTCCTGAAATTTAAAAAGCCCCTATATTTATAGATGCTCATGTCACCTGAAATCTGTTCTCTTGAGTAACCAGCTTCTGGAACCACTGAAACACCGGTTTTGTAGGAAGAAAAGGTATTATCTTATCATGTGATTAAGAACACAAATAATAAGGGGCTTAATAGTAATACTGGCTATATTTTACACTCTTCTAATGTCAACAAAACACGGATCACTAGCCTCAACTTCAGCTTGCAAACCTCAGACTGTTAGATACAACCCACAAGCTTTTTAAAAAAGATGAAACCTGCCATAATCAATCGATGTAATCTTGTTGAATTAGCATTATCATGTCACACAAGAAAGTAAACACAAATTTCTAAACATTAAAAAGTACTTAATTCTCATCTATGCAGCAATTATATGAAAAAGACAAAAACCAGCTCCAGTCACTCATGCTCATTTCCTAGAACCATTTTAGACTTTAACCTGTAACACAGAGACTAGAGTTTGCTTCTGTTTCCATACAGCTTGCTAAATAGCACCATAGGAAGTGAGCTGTATCAATTAAGTCCGTGTACATTTCCAATTAGAAAACTGACTCAAAACTGATGACATCTTTGTATCCCATTTCCACCTGTACTCAGCTATTTTCATGTGAAGACAAGATTTCTTTACCAGCTATAAAAGTCATGAGTAGGGCAGATGAGAAAAATGATCCTACTACGGCTTCATACATCATCTTTAGTGGACAGATATCAAAGAATTTGGAAGGAGAAATGTGTTTTCCCTGTGTACCATCAACAGATTAGTCAAATTACAATCTGTGACTTAATTTTGTTTGATTTTCTCTATCAGCACTGATGAAAATAAAAACCTTTCAGAAATGCCACACAAAACCAGAGTAAGACATTTTGAAAAAAATATGCAAATAAGGAGCCGATATTTCAAGTAGTATTTTTTAATTTATGAAAGTAAACTCTGAAGACTAACAACACTGTGATTCTGTGACAGAACAAGTACTTTAAAGGGTTTTCTCTATATAGAAAATGGAAGAAATTATACAATTTTTAAAAGCCAGGTTACAATCAGATGTGTACTTTCTGCAGCTTTTCCATTTCTCAGGCACACAACATTGAGAGCTAAAGTTTTACAGTAGGGTGGGTTTTTTTAGTTGTCGGGGGGGGGGCTTGTTTGGTTTTTTGTTTGTTTTAACCCACAAGGCACGTTAGATATGATTTCACACCAATGACACTGACAGCTATGAAATTTTACAGTAGGGATTGGGGTTTTTTCTGTTTGGCTGAATGGCTTTTTTGTTTGGTTGGGTTGTTGGGGTTTTGGTTTAACCCACAAAGCCCATTATATCCTTTCAGCCCCTCGGAAAACCTCAAACTTCATCCCATCCCTTTGCCTGCTCCTTTGTCACCTGACCCCACCTGCAGGAGCTCAGATGCCGCGGCCGGATCCGCAGGGGACACAAGGCCCGCTCCCCCGGCGCAGCCACCCAGCAGAGCGGGACAGCTCCCGGGAAAACACCCCCGCCCCGCTCCAGCTTTGGAATTGCCATGGGATCTGAGCTGCCCTTTGCTTGCTTTCCCACGCTGTGCCCCGCACACCGGGCGCGGTTAGCGCTCCGGCCACGGCGGCTCCGCTGCGCTGCGTTCAGGTGGGCTCGGCCGGGCTCGGACTCGGCTCGGGCTCCGAACGAGTTCGGCTCGGCTCGGCTCGGCGCGGGCGGAGGCGCCCGGCGGTGCCTCCCTCCCTCCCGCACAGACCGAGCCGCCCCCGCGCCGCCGGTCACCGAGCGAGGGGGCCGCCCCGCCGCCGTCACCCCCGGGCAGCCTCGGCCGCCGCCCCCCGCTCCGGGGGCAGAAGACAGCGCGGCTCGCCCTCCACCCACTCCCCGCACGCCCCTCGGGGGCACCGACCTGGAGAGATGCTTCAGGATCTGCTTCTTGATAATCCCCGCCATGGCGTCTGCCGGCCCGCGCGCGCCTCGCGCGCCTCCCGCCCCTCACGACGACCGGCGGCGACCGGGAACGCGTCTCATCCCTCCGCCTCGCCTTGCCCGAGGCGGGGAGCGTGCCGGGAGCGGAGCCGCCGCTCGCCCTCACGCAGCGACCGCCGCCATCTTGGCTGCAGCATCGCCGCGGGGGGTGGGGGGGGCCTCATCCCGCTGTGGGGCGGCCGGGGCTGGAGGGACCTGACAGATCACCCAGCTCCACCCCCCGGCACGGGCAGGGACACCTCCCACCAGCCCAGGCTGCTCAAGGCCCCATCCAACCTGACCTGAAGACCTCCAGGGATGGGGCAGCCACAGCTTCCCTAGTCAACCTGTGCCAGTGTCTCACCACTCTCGTAGTGAAGAAATTCTTTCTTATGTCTTGTCAAAATCTCCCCCTCTCCAGTTTATATTCCATTGACCTCCGTTCTATCACTACGAACTATCTCTTTGCAAACAGTCCCTCCGCAGCTTTCTCTTAGCCCCTTCAGGTACTGGAAGGTCACTCTAAGGTCTCCTTGGAACTTTCTCTTCTCCAGGCTGAACAACCCCAACTCTCTGAACCTGTCACCAGAGGGCAGATGCTCCAGCTCTCTGATCATATTTGTAGCCCTCCTCTGGACCCATTCTAACAGCTCCATGTCATTCTTATGGTGAGGGTCCCAGAACTGGACACAATACTCCAGATGAGGTCTCACAGGAGAGGAATCGCCTCCCTCCCCCTGTTAGCCATGCTTCTTTTGATGCAGCCCAGGCTACGGTTGTCTTCTGGGCTGTGAGTGTTCATTTCCAGCTCACGTTGAGCTTCTCATCAATTAGCACCCCTGGGTCATTCTCTGCAGGGCTGCTCTCAATCACATCATCCCCCATCCTGTACTGAATCATAGAATCACCAGGTTGGAAGAGACCCACCAGATCATTGAGTCCAACCATTCCCACCAATCTCTAAACCATGCCCCTCAGTACCTCATCCACCCACACCTTAAACACCTCCAAGGAAGGCGAATCAACCACCTCCCTGGGTAGCCTGAAAGCTGCAGATTGCCCCAACTCAGGTGTAGGACCTTGCACTTGGCCTTCCTTAAACTCATGAGGATGAAGGAGAATGGCTTTAAATTGGAAGGGGGAAGATTTAGACAAGACATTAGGAAGAAATTCTTGACAATGAGGGTGGTGAGGCACTGGCACAGGTTGCCCAGAGAAGCTGTGGATGCCCCATCCCTGGAAGTGTTGAAAGCCAAGCTTTAAGCAGCCTGGTGGCCCTGCCCAGGGCAAGGGGCTTGGAACTGGATGGTCTTTAAGGTCCTTTCCAAGAGAAACCGTTCTATGATTCTATGAGTCTTCTCAGCCAGCTTCCTCATCAGCCCTCAGAACTCTCAGAATGCTTGTGACTCCATCCTTCCACCCGTCTGTAGAGCATACTCCCTGTGGACCCAGCCTCTCACTGCACCTGTGTCACCCACCTGGTTGTTATTTTTGTTGAAAATCTGTTATAAGTGGCATTAAAAGGTGTTATATGTAACAAAAAACAACAATACTACCCCCCAGTGTAGTATGTAGCAAGGATTTCTCTTGATAAAACTTGCATTACCTAAGCATGTTGATACTTAGTATTAATAATTGCCCATTGTGCTCTTAGAATCATAGAGTCATAGAATTGTCAAGTTTGGAAAAAACCTCTAAGATCATCAGATCATCATCCCTTGCCCAGTGTCAGAGCTGCAAGAGACTGAGTGATAGGTCACTGTGTACCTTAAATAGCAGTATTAACTGGAAAAAGAAAACAAAAATAGTTGTAGAACTAGCAAGATTTCCAGATGTGACCTCTGTATGAAAAGTAGCTTGCTGGGTCTATAATACAGTCTAGAGCTGCAGAGGAAAGACTATTTTCTTTGCTTCTCATATACATTACATTAATAATTTACACGCAGTGAATGTAAGCCCCAAGGATGAAGCCATAACAGATGAAAAAATAGGTCAGGAGATGAACGTTTTCAATTGATTTTTCCAGGCATTTAAAAAAATCACTCAGTTGTGTAATACTGACCTCATTATATTCTTTAAAGAGAGTTACAGGGCGGGAATAAGCTGTGTATGAAGCTAATACTTCTATTCCTGTTTTAAAATCAGTTTTCTGAACCTGAAGAAATTCTACCAGTGTCTTGGAGAAACAAAATTCATCGTAATGATGGATCAGCTTCTCATCAAGAAAGAAAATACAAGGGGCCTGGAAAGCAGGACCCACGCTGTGTGTTGCTTTTCAAGTGTCCTGCAAGCACATCTCTGTCAGAAAAGAGGAAGGCCAGAGGTTGTTAATTGATGTCAGTACAAAACAGGAATACCCCTGTCCGGCAGGACTGATCTGAATCGCAACCTCACATTCTCCCCCATCTCTCCTGGTGCACACCAAATAGAGGAACAGAGAAAAATGCATAGACACACCCTTCCAAGGATTTAGAAGGTTATGGGATAAGGAGCCCAGTTTGTCCCTCAGTTTGAACTCAGCGTTTGACAGTTTTAGAACCTGACTCAAATTATTATCAGGATATTTCCTATGTTTATTAAAATTTTGGACTGATTCTCCAAATCACAGTCCCATGTTTGTAGGTAGATAAATTTCTGCTGTCGTGCTCATGATAACTAGACCACCCCTATGTCGCAAATACTGATTCCTGCTCTGAACAGAGGAAGGGAACTGTTTATGAAGAAAATGGCAAGTGTCATCAGCTGTCACTCTTAATAACCGCAAAGAGGAAAGAGTGTTTCAGCCTTCCTAATTACTTTGCACTTACAAACATTTTTATGTAGAATTCCTTCATTTAGCAACCAAGGTTCTTTGCTCTTGATTTACCAAAATTACTCCCCACTCAGTGAGGAGAAACTGTCACAGGAGAAGAAACGAAGGGCTGGTTCACCCCACCAGACCTGATCCTGACCTGACCTGAGGTCTGGCTTCTTTCCTTGACCTCAGACCTGCTTCATCATCACACACTTGCCTGATGCCCTGGGCTCTGGGCAGCCCTTCCATGGCCACCTGCCCTGCTCCCTGGCTTGGGGTGGTGGGACAGCTGGCAAGGTTGTGCCCTGCTGGCCACACTATCTCCCTCAGTTCCTGGCTTCACTTCCTTGAAGAGTAGCTGGTACTCGTGTTGCCAAGAACAAATCTCATTTCTGAGGGTATCCACAATACTAAAATTATCTCAAAGAAAAATGTTGGCTTTTATTTACCACAGATAACTTCTAAGGCCTGTTAGTGAACTCCTTCAATTCAATAGGATGTGCACTGTTTCCCATCAGGCAGTCATCTCATTCACAATCTAGCTTTTCGCCATCACCTAGATAAAGATGCCTGGGTTTCAGTTTATGGATGCTATGCCCAGGATAATGCTCACTCCACTCCCCAGCTCAGGGTCAAAGAATGCAATCACTTTCTCCTCAAGGAAAATTTTCTTTGGATGCTCTCAACAACCTGCAAATCCTGTAGCTGGCACAGTTCAATCATTGAGGCTGCACATTCCTGCAAAGCAAAGCATGTAAGCAGCTGTCTCCTTGGTACTGGGTGTGCAGAGGGATTTTGACTTTTCATGTCATGTAGATTCCTTAACTTCGAAAACTGGAATGATGTCAAGAGAAAAAAAAACCCCATAACTAAAGCCCAAGCGACTTCAGAAACACAAAGATCACAGAACTAGCAAAACTAGTCTTTGTTTTTCTCATTAAATAAAGCAGCAGAAAATATAGGAAAAGAACAAATAAAACATTACCTAACAAGTTCTGATTTGGTTTCAGTGAATGCTTTGTCTCATACTTGCAGAATGAGGAATTCAGTACAGCTTCATATGGGTAATGCAAAAGATAAAGAAGGATTCATCTTCAAATGTAGATGTGTGAGGCATAAGCAGAGTGACTGCCCATTACTCAAACTTAGAAAGCATCACAAAATACCAATTCTAAACTATTGTAGGGGGCAATGTACAAGGTTTGATACTATGCAGGCATTTGAAAGTCAGATTTATTTGTCCTTGATACGTTACTAACTCTGTTAGATACACCATCAACAATAAAACAATTGTTATCAGAACTGTCATTGCACCATGTAGGTGAATATGTAAACAAATTCGATAAACATGTATGTGAGCTGCCCTCACTGACAGTAAATATACCAACTTCAGTGCTGAGAGACTTTAAATATTTATATGTATCAACCACTACACATAAGTCTAAGTGAACTGTTAAAAGCCTGACAACCTGCAGGTGCCAAAAACAAAGCAGAATCAACTCTGAACTCAGTGCAAGTCATTAAATGATAACAGGCAAAATTCTTGTAGAGCTGGGAGCTAGTATCTAGAAGAGACAAATTAATTAAATTCTGGCTTTCACCTTGAATTTCACAAGATGAAAACAACAGCCATAGTGATTTTTTGGTGTCTAGATTAGTCGTCTTCCAAGAACTTTATATTATTAATAAAATGATAAAATAACAATTCAATATTTTGTTTCACTGTAACACTGAACACCTACAGCACTGTTGTGGTTTTGATTTTAGAAACCAGGTTGTAACTGAGGAAGTACTCATCCTCCCAGTATTCCATGCGATTTTCTATGTAAACCAGGGTATAAATAAGAAGGGGGAGACGCCTCTTGGCTCTCTTCCCTTCCGGTGGACCTGGGAGCAGGTTTTCTGCTATAGGCTCTGCTCATGTGGAGGAGCGAGGCCCAGTGAGGCCTTGAGAAGCGGAGAGTGCTGGCGGTCGCTTAGTGCAGTTCTGCTATCTCGAGGAGAGTAGTAAGATTTTCTCTTGTTAGTTTTTTTATTACTTACTCCTGGGTTTCTATTGTGTATATCTGTTTTGGATTTTTATTTTCTCTTTTCTTTTCCCTTTGGGGCAGGGGAAGGGTTTTGGGGTCCCTTCTCCTGTGTACATAGTATTCTAATAGTATATAAGTGTAAATACGTGTGTTTCTGAACAGCTTTGGTCTGCTCATTTCAGCATTTAAGTAGCTTTTTTTCCCTTCTCCCTTTCCCTTGGGAGACTGGAGGGGGTGGGGGGAGGAGAGAGGCTGCGAGTTGTAAGGTTTGAGCATTCGGCAGGGGGTCAGATCCAAATCATTACAAGCACTAATCAGAATTGTATGTTTTGCATATCTTGTATCTTAATTACAAACCCCAAATTTACTATTATTATACCTGTCAATGGGCAAAGGAGAACAAGCAATGCTTTACAGCGTTCTTTAAAAAAATCTGTAAACTCCTGAACTAGAAAAACAGGCGTTCCAGAATTCCTGTGGGCTTTCCTCAAGAACTAAAGAATGTATCTACTAGAGCAGGGATTAAAGATGCTGTCAAGTAGGTAATGAGGATTGGTCTAAAATCAGACTGCCACATGTTCTGCTAAGTATCCTGGCTCATGGAAAGACAACTGATATTTGTTAGGGTAATGATACAGAGCAGCAGTTATTTTTAAGTTCTGATATTTCTGGGAAAGCCAAATACATATGGACACAGAACTGCAATGTACTATTTTATTGGATAACCACAAAGATACTAGTGATGGTAAGTAAAACATCCAAATAAAGTAAAAGTCATCCTAAAGACAAGAGCAAGGTCCTGCACCTGGGAGGACACAACCAAAGACCCTAGGGCAGGCTAGGATTTGTGCAACTGGAGAGCAGCCTTGCTGAAAGGGACCCAGGGGGTCCTAGTGGAGAGCAAGCTCAATGTCAGCAGTTTACTGCTGCAGCAATGAAGGCAAATGAGATCCTGGGCTGCACCTGCAGAGGCATTACTAACAGCAACAGAGTCACCATTATCCCACTCTAAAAGCACTCATCAGGCTGCACCAGGAGTACTGTATCCAGCTCTGGTTCCCACAGTTCAAAAAGATAATATGGACAGACTGCAAAGGGTCCAAATAAAGGCCATGAGGGTGATCAAAAGTCTGGAAAACCTACCCCATGAGGAAAGGCAGAAGGACTCAGGTCTTTTCTCCCTGGAAAAGACTTGAGGTGGACCTCATGTAATGGTTTTGGTTTTAAAACCCTCCTTGGTAATCAGGTTGTAACTGAGAAAGAACTCAATCTCCCAGTATTCCATGTGATTTTCTACATAAACCAGGGTATAAATAAGAAGGGAGACACACGCCTTTCTCTCTCTTCCCTTCCTGTAGCTCTGGGAGCAGGTCCCTCTGCTATCAGCCCTGCTCATGTGGAGGAGTGAGGCC
>WAAB01018490.1:441140-458133 GCA_013389865.1 Piaya cayana | reverse complement strand
GGCCACGCCCTCTCTGCCCCTGGCCACGCCCTCTCTGCCCCTGGCCACGCCCTCTCTGCCCCTGGCCACGCCCTCTCTGCCCCTGGCCACGCCCTCTCTGCCCCTGGCCACGCCCTCTCTGCCCCTGGCCACGCCCTCTTCCCAGCACGACCACGGGGCGAGAGGGACAGGGATGCGATGGCTCAGGTCGATCCCATCCCGTGCTGTCAGTGCAGCGCGCAGCAGGGGTTTGGTTTGATTTGGTTTAGTTTTCCAAAAGGCAGTTTGCCAGTGCAGGCATTGGGAATTAGAGGTTTCCCTCGCAACTGACTCCAATAAATGGATTACAACTAAAACGCAGCAGCAAAAACATTGTTGAAAGTATGCTGTTTATGAAAGTAGTGTAAAGGCAATGAATGTGTCTCCTAAGTGTGATGCATAGGAAACTTCCCAATCTTTTCCAGCGTTATTCCCAACTGCCAGTTCAGATCAAAGACTGCACGCTTGAAAACCTTTACGGCAAATCAACTGGATGAAATTAAAGATCCCTCTGGACTTTTTTACATTCTCCCTTTTCAGAAAGTGAGTAAGATATCCTAACTTTAACACTGTAGCCAAATGTAAATTTGTGTTTTAAGGAACAGTTAGCTTTCAATATGCCACAATTGTGATATGTAGTGTCTTACAAGAATCAAATTACATAGTGTGATGTTTAAGAGTCACAGAACCACAGAATCATTTTGCTTGGAAAAGACCCTTAAGATCAGTAAGTCCAACTGTAAATCTAACAGGGCTGAGTCCACATGTTGGACCATGTCCCTAAGCGTTATGTCTACAGGCTTCCTAAATCCCTCCAGGGATGGTGAAGCAGCCCCTTCTCTGGGCAGCCTGTGCCAACCCTTTCAGTGAAGACATTTTTCCTAATCTCCAATCTAAACCTCCTGTGGCATAACTTATTCCTATGACTTAAGGCCTCCTCTTGTCCTACAATTTACTACTTGGTGGATAATGAATTGGCTGGATGGTCACACTCAGACAGTTGTGGTCAGCAGCTCTGTGTCCAAGTAGAGACCAGTGGCGAGTGGCATTCCTCAGGTGCTATTATTGGGACCAACGTTGTTTAACATCTCTGTCACAGACAGGGACAGTGGGATTGAGTTTGCCTCAGGACATTTGCTGATGATGCCAAGCTGTGTTGACATGCTGGAGGGAAGGAGTGCCATCCAGAGGGACCTTGACAGACTTAAGAAGTGGGCTTATGCTAACCCCATGAAGCTCAACAAGGCCAAATGTAAGGTCCTACAGCCAAGTCTGGGCAATCCCATGCACAAATACAACCCGGGTGGAGAACGGATTGAGAGGAGCCCTGAAGAGAAGGACTTGGAGGTGATGAGAAGCCAAACATGAGCCAGTAGTGTCCGTTTGCAGCCCAGAGAGCAAACGATATCCTGGACTGCATCAGAAGAAGTGTGACTAGCAGGTCAAAGGAAGTGATTCTAGCCATCTACTCTGGTCTTGTGAGATCTCACCTAGAGTGCTGCATTCAGTTCTGAAGCCCTCAGCACAGGAAGGACATGGATCTGTTAGAGCAAGTCCAGAGGAGGACCATGAAGATGATCTGAGGGCTGGAGCACCTCCCATGCAAGGACAAGCTGAGAGAGTTAGGCCTGTGTAGCCTAGAGAAGAGGAAACTCTGGGGAGACCTTATAGCAGCCTCCCAGTACTTAAAGGAGGTATACAGGAAAGTTGGGGTGGGGCTCTTTATCAGGGAGTGCAGTCATAGCATGAGGGGTAATGGTTTTACGGTGAAAGGGGAGATTGAGATTAGATGTTTAGAAGTTTTCTTCCTGCGAAGGTGGTGAGGCACTGGCACAGGTTGCCCAGAGAAGGTATGGATGCCACATCCCTGCAGGTGTTCAAGGCAAGGTGGATGGGGACTTGAGCAACCTGGTCTAGTGGGAGGTGTCCTTGCCCATGGCAGGGGAGTTGGAACTGGATAATCTTTAAGATTCCTTTAACTCAAAGCATTCTGTGATTCTACGCAAAGAGGCCAACATCAGCCTTGCTACAACCTCCTTTCAGGTATGTGTAGGGAGCAGTAAGGTCTCCCCTCAGCCTCCTCTTCTCCAAACTAAACAATCTCTTGCTCTTCTTTGCATGCATTCCAGCACCTCAAGGTCTTTCTGTAGTGAGGGGCCCAAAAGTGCATACTTGAGGAGGGGTCTCACCAGTGCCACGTACAAATGGACAATCACTTCCCTAGTCCTGCTGGCCACATCACTCCTAATACAAGCCAGGATGCTATTAGCCGCCTTGGCCACCTGGGCACACTGCTGACTCATGTTCAGCGCCTGTCAACCAACACTGCTAGATCCTTTTTGGATAGGCAGTTTTCCAGCCACTCTTCCACGAGTCTGTAGTGTTGAATGGGGTTGTTGTGATCCAAGTGCAAGACCCAACACTTAGCCTTGTTGAACCTCATACAACTGGCCTTGACACATCGATCCAACCCATCCAGATCCCTCTGAAGATGCTTCCTACCCTCAAGCTGATCAACTCTCCCAATCAGCTTGCTGTTGTCTGCATGCTTACTGCGGCTGTGATCGATCCACATTATTGATAAAATATTAAACACAATCAGCCCTGACACTGAGCCCTGGGAAACACCACTTGTGACCAGCCACCATGTCATTTTAAATCCATCCACCACATCTCTTTGGGCTCAGCCATCCAGCCAGTTTTGTACCCAGCCAAGCGTATGTTCGTCCAGGCCACAACCAGCCAGTTTCTCAAGGAATTTTCTGCAAGGAATGGTGAAAAAGACTTTATTGAAGTCTGGGAAAACAGCCTATCCCTCATCCACTAAACAGGTCACCTTGTGACCGAAGGAAGTCAGGTTAGTTAAGCAGGACCTGCCTTGCTTACACCCATACCGACTGGCTTGATCATCAGATTATCCTGTACGTGCTGCCCGCTGTAACCTTCCCCAGTGCTGAGGTCAGACTAACAGGCTTGTCATGGAGAACAATGTCTATGGGATACAGAATTTACATAGTTTTTTGTAATATAGTTCTTAACATATTGATAGAAAATATTTCTAACATTCTTTATCCTATGTAACATTTACTCCTTAGCATGGAAATGTTACTTTAATAAGTATGGTTCTAATTTCTGCATTGTGTGATTTGTTTTTCTAAAGAGGGTTATTTGTTTTTCCTTCAGGGTTACTTGGTGAACTGGGATGTCCAGAGACAGGTTTGGGATTATCTTTTTGGAAAAGAAATGTATCAAGTAAGAGCCTTTTTTTAATTACAGATTTTGCGTATGTTAAGTACTGACTAATGGACTTCACATAACTCCTTCAAATATTGACTAGAAACGAGGAGCTTACTTTTCTCTTTAAAAGTGCCTTTGATTAGAAATCACATGGATTTATTTTTTTGCAAATAGAAGACAATTTTTTCTTTAAACTGCAGTGTAGGAATTGAGGAAACATTAAAATTCACAGTCGTGTGTATTCGTGCTGAGTTCAGTTCACATATGTTAAGAAATTTGCATCAATAGAATTAAGAGTTCAAGTTAGTAACAAATAATAACAGTTCTAGAGAAATACAGTGTGGTTTAGAGATCAAGAAACTATTGGTGTACAAGAGAGTGACAAGCTAAGTCAGGAGGCCAAGACAAACACATGAAGCAGTCAGCCCTGTCTAATTGTTTTCTGCCTATGAGTAAGTTGAATGTATAAAAGAAATATATCTGACCCTTCAGTTTTGTTATTGATCACACAAACTGGATATAGCACAAGAAAGGTAGTAAGGCTTCCCTTTTAATATTTCTGTTTAAAACAAACATGTTGCTGTATATGCTGATTGGTTTTGGTTTTCAATAACAGCTAGGATCCGGAATGGTCCTCAGAATGAAAGTATCCCCTCAAAGTATCTTAGTCTCCATACATCAAAATAGACAATGCTGTCTTTTGATACTTAGCTTTGATTTTAGTTTTGGAATTAGATACAATTTAGCCCTGTTTTCAAGAAGAGTTTGGGTTTAATTCTTTTTTTAGAGTGAAGACTACAGAGAGAAACAGCTGGTGATATGTTTAGGGTTATATCCAGCTTTGATTGAAGTAACTCCCTGAAGTCCTCTCTAAAGGAGCTGGAGATATCAGTAAATGCAAAATATCCAGAAACTTTTGCTGGCCTTATTAGAGGTCTCTGGGAGCTTGATTATTGATTCTGCTTTGCACAGGACTTCATCTTTGCTTATTAGATGAGTGATTTTGTGATGCAAGTGCTGAGATGCTGGGAAGACTTCTCTTTCTTCAGAGGAATAGTTGACAGGAATGTATCTTACAGAAGTATCTTACATTAGCATTGTGGTGTTCCCTGCTGGATATCTTTCTAAAGTCTTGTATTACAATGTGTAAGGATGGTAACAGGAGTAGAATATGTGTGAAGGTGTTCCCTTCTCTTATGTTTTTACCCATCACTTTGATAAAGCTGTATCACTGCTCATGAAGTCTGTAAAAAAACCTCAAAAACTTCCTAAGCCTGGCTTCTACAGAGATATGATAAGTAGTAATTCCATCTTTAGATTTACACAGTCTTCAGCTGCTGGTTCAAAATATGGTTTTGGTGTATTAATTTCTAATTTTTGTGTAATGACAGTCATAATGTATTTTTCATAGGTGGATTTTGTAGATACCAATATTATAATTACCGAACCTTATTTTAACTTCAGTTCAATACAAGAATCTATGAATGAAATCCTATTTGAAGAGTATCAGTTTCAAGCAGTTCTTAGAGTAAATGGTGAGTCTGTCTCCTTCTGGTTTGCATTTATATATTTTGAAGGTTATCCTTCTGAATAGATAGATAGATAGATAGATAGATAGATAGATAGATAGATAGATGCACGCACGCACGCACACACGCACGCACGCACACACACATGTATATTTGTAAAGAGAGTAAAGAAATTACTTCATTTCCTTCATGGCTTTTAAATAATATGGTCCTATGTGTACTCAAACAGGATTACACAGACATTTTTTTAATTAGAAGTTCCTTCTGTACTAGTTTCATAAAAGTTTTCACCATGTATAATTAAATAAAATCTGATGAGACTCAGGATGAGAGTTTACAGATAGGTTTTGAAACAAGATAGCATTTGAGAAAGTCTGCCAAAGATTTGCATGAAGACTTTGATAGCTTCCCTTTTTTTGGTGGGGAGGTGTGTGTGGGTTTTTTTGTTTGATTTTGTTCTGTATTAGTAAATAAAATGCCTTAAACCATGGATTGTATTGTATCTTACAGAAAATGTGTAGATTGCATCAGAACTCTTCTTAAAAGACAGTTGGGTGTAGGATATTCATTTAGATGGGTTTGGTAAATTGTGGTATGACCAGTCTGCTTGGATTTTAGAAGTGGAAACTGAATATGGACTGGAATTCTAGAAAACTAATAAATGGGGACACATGTGGTACTGACTTTTATCCACTGTCAAAATTAATTCATATGTTGGCTATGGTATTATATATTGAGGTCTTGGAAATCTGTCAGAAGCATTTAAAATATGAAGCAAGTATACTCTCTTATCAATTAAAATTCTCAGTGTATGTACATATAAAAATTTAATGTTTTCTGTATTTCAGCGGGAGCTCTTAGTGCACACAGGTATTTCCGGGATAATCCATCTGAACTCTGCTGTATCATTGTGGATAGTGGATACTCCTTTACACACATTGTACCTTATTGTAGAAGTAAAAAGAAGAAAGAGGCAATTGTCAGGTAATGTGCAGTATGTATTTTCTAGAACTGTTTGCTGTGTCTGAAGTTAATAGTGACAGAATTCCCTGTGTTACTTCTTTTCTGTAGGATTAATGTTGGAGGAAAACTCTTAACCAACCATCTGAAGGAGATTATCTCTTACAGGTAAAACATGCTCATGATCCTTTGGAGACCTGCTATGAAAAGAACCAGAAGTTTGTGGGGATATTCTTACTAGTTCTGTGAATTTTAGACTAAGTGCTGTTTAACAGAGAAGGGGGCTTTTGTCTGTTATCATCTGCTGGCTGCCACCTTGAGCTTCAGGTCAAGATGAATTAAGATGAGCTTAAGCTCTTGGAAGAATTAGCCTGTTATTTTTTAAAGTGCCAATGCTTTTGAAGTTGCTGAGGTTACCTGTGTGTTCACAATTACACAAGTCCTTACATATGTTCTGAGATGTCTCTGTAGATGATCAGTCAGTTTCCTAACTGATTCTGTCAGTGCCACAAATAAAATTCAATAGGATCAACTAACTGATTGCAGGATTGTGGCTATACTTGTTAAGAAGACATTAAGCAAAGGCTCATAGATATTTGTGTTTATTGAACTGTGAAACAGGAAAATATTCAAGTCCAGAAGGCCAGGAATGTTTTTATAAATTGAAGACAAGCTTTAGATATCAAGGCAGTAGCTTTCTGTGATTTGGAAACTATGGTTGTTCATCTCCAGTGGAAAACTTGGACAGGTGTTGCTGACTTAATTATTCTGAAACTTCTGTGGTTTTGCTTTTTGTTTTTCCCAGGCAGCTCCATGTAATGGATGAAACACATGTAATTAATCAAGTGAAAGAAGATGTGTGTTACGTTTCTCAAGACTTTTACAAGGACATGGACATTGCCAAGTACGTAAACAATGGTGCTAAAGGGAAAAGTTGATTCTTGTGAAACAAACAAATAAAACTGTACTTAGAATCAGGAAAACTTCAAGTTAAGTCAAAGGAATACTTGTCAGTATAAACTGGTTGTATTTAGAATGTGTTCTTTACTCTTTTACATTTTACATTCTTCTCTTTTAGACTGAAAGGAGAGGAAAACACTGTAATGGTCGATTACGTTTTGCCAGACTTCAGCACAATCAAAAAGGGATTTTGTAAGGTAATGATAATGTGGGTTTTTAAGTAGTTTTTGGACTGTTCCTCTGCACAAGTCCAGTAGAGAGGTTAGAAAGATGTTCTTTTTTTCTGATGCTGTCTTGTATCCTCTTGTGCTCTGCATTAATAGGTCCCATTTTCTTAAGGAAGCGAAGGTGAAAATTAGACACCTTTTTCCCAGTATTGCATTTTTATGTTCTTTTATTTAATATTCATAGTTTTACGTGATTAAGCTCCATCTGGTAAGTTATTGGTATCATTGTTGCAGGGTGTTTTAACTTAAGTTGGAAAATGTTTTTTTGTGCTTTGTTCCTTTTTTGTAAGTCTCTTTGAATTTCATGTAAAAATCCTAATAGATAGAAAGTCCAAAGTTTTATTACAGAAGAGCCTGAAAAGTCTTCATACCAGTGCAGGCAATGTAACAATTTCATCTCATTTACTTAGTTGGCCATGCTTTCAAAAGCAGTCCGCAAATTTTAAGTCCACTGTTGTGCATACATATTTTATTTTGCTTCAGGCAAAACTGCAGTTGATAAGAGCAAAGTCATATCAGATTTAATGCAAGCGTATGTACTATTCTGATAAGATTTGTTGATAATACAGCTTAACAGGGAATGTACTGCCTAACTCTGCAGTACATGAGAAAGATAAGCTGAATACTCTAGGATGTCATTTCTTTTCCGAAGCAGTGGCTACTATTCATGTCTTCCATTTAGCCAAGGGAAGAGATGGTGCTTAGTGGAAAATACAAGACTGGCGAACAAATACTTCGTCTAACAAATGAAAGATTTGCAGTTCCAGAAATACTCTTCCATCCTTCGGACATTGGTATTCAAGAGATGGGAATTCCAGAAGCCATTGTTTATTCTATTCAGAATTTACCTGAAGGTATAATCTAGAAGTATTTTGAAAGGTGGGCGGTGGGAATAGAGGCGGGCAGAGGTGGTGTTATTTTTGTTTCTTTTGTTGGGTTTTTTGTGGGTTTTTGGTAGGTTTGTTGGTTTGGTTTTTTTTACAAGCAACCAAAGTTTTTTAAGGAACTCATACTCTTCATATGCCAGTTGTTAAGTTGTTGTGAACTGTTCTATCTTCTATTATGCATCATATATACTAGAACTGATTGTCTACAAGATTCTCTGTCAGGCAAACACAGTTTTGTTATTTCTTGATTAGTTTCTACTCTTGTTTCAGTTAATTGCTGTCAACTTCATTCTTCTTAACAGCTATTTCCAAGGTGACATATCTAACCAATGATGGAATATACTTGATATGTGGCTTACTTGTGTTTTAATATATCTTTCTTCACTGCAAGAAGAGAAAAATCAACCTGGCAAGACAAATGAATCTGACCAAACTCAGTATCTGTGTGAATGTGTCAGACCTTTCTGGTGTTGGGCAGAAGTTATACTAAAGCTTTCATTTTTTAGATGATGTACATGTAATTTATCTTATTACTACAAAGAAGACGTGGTAGGTTTTGTGATACCACATAAGTATGGCAGCATTGAGCCTTTTATTCTATAATCTTAAAACACCTGTATCATTTCAAGTCCCTTTGGAAAAGGGAATTGTGTTGGCAGACATGAAATCTAATAGGCAGTGTAAGACAATGTCAGTTGTCAATACCAGATTCTAAAAAATGACTAAGAACAGTGTGTTGAATCACTTTCTCGTATTTCCCAATAAAACTAATTAACTGATGTGCTCATTAGGTGATCATAACATTCTTCTGTGTGCATTTCTTCTGTTCCAATTCATAATAAAACTGGGAAAAAAAACTTTAAACAGTTATTTAGCCTCTAACTACATATTTTTTTGTTTTACAGAAATGCAGCCTCATTTCTTCAAGAACATAGTTCTGACTGGGGGAAACACCCTCTTTCCAGGATTCAGAGATCGCGTTTATGCTGAAGTTCGATGTCTTACTCCAACTGATTATGATGTTTCTGTTGTTCTTCCTGAAAAGTAAGTTCTAATCTATACAGAACAAGCTTTGCTAATTAAAAAGAAAGATTGAGAAAAGGGGTTAATTTAAATAGTAATTTTGCAAAAAGGATGTTTTAAATCAGTGCATTGTCAGATAAATTAAATATGTTAGAGACCACTTGCTGTCCCTGTGCTCTGGCTCATTAAGTTTAGTGTATGAACGTGTGTTTTCAGGACCAGACTTTTTCTGCATTGCTGTTCAGTGGATACATGAGTATGCAAAAGTAGAGTTTGTTTTTTCACTTAAAATTTTCAGCATCTGAATGCTGCTGTGCCACTACTGATGTAGCCACTTCAGGGGTGTGGAAAGGGGTAACAGCTTTGCAGAGAGAGGATACAGTGGAGGCAAACCAAATATATCTCCAAAGTATAAAAAAATCTTTACTTTTTTAAGAATGTTTTTGAAGAGTATTTTTAAATATTATGAAAGAATTATTATCTGTGCAAAGTAGATACAAAGACATCTCCACTTCCTCCCTCTTCACACCTGTGTCCAGAGACACTTTTTATAAGAAGCAAAGTTAATGAGCCATGCTAAAATTTCAGACTTTGTCTCCTAACTTGCCTGGAGCTGGAGTTGTTTTAGCAATGAAAAATCTATTTTTTTAGAAGATGTGGCTGAACACCAGTCTTGGGAATTCTCACTGCATGACTCTATTTGAAATGAATTTACTGATGAGTATCAATAACTTTGTTCATTTTTCAGCCCTATTACTTATTCTTGGGAAGGTGGGAAGCTCATTTCTGAAAATGATGACTTTGAAGACATGGTAGTAACTAGAGAAGATTATGAAGAACATGGACACAATATCTGTGAAGAGAAATTTGATATATAGGCAGTGTGGTTGGGTTCATTGCTTTCCTCAGAATTGAACTCTTTGAGCTACAGCCTGTTTTCTGTTAGTTATGACTGTGTTTTAGCTTTCCTGTATTTAAGTGGGTTGGGGAAAAATCAGAGCTTAAAAATAAAGTTTTACAAGCTTAGTGCTATAAAATATGGTCATTATCATTTAATGGTGTTCTGTTTTGCTGGTAGCTTCATTTTATTCTTATTGCAAAAAATGTCAATGCATGAGGCAAGAAAAACATGGAGTTCTGGTACTGGTGTGACACTAACACAGAGTGACAAGAAGCCAAGATTTTTTTTGTTTGAAATGACTGTTATTCTGACTCGTGTATGCAATTGCAGGGGTGTTACACACATCTCAAGATGTCTCTTTGAGGTTGTGTCCACACATCCCAAGTGAAGTGATCGAGTTGCAACATGTCTCATCATGAGCAGTTAGAACACATTGTCACTCCCCTTCCACTCCTAGTTCCCGAGGTACAGGGTTACTCTGGGGCTTTTTTGTGTTGGATCTAGAGATTAGGAGGAGATGTTTGACTGTGAGAGTGGTGAGGGACTGGAGCAGGTTGCTGCTTTGGCTGCCCCATCCCTGGAGGCATTCAGGGCCAGGTTGGACAAGTCTTTGAGCAGCCTGGTCTAGTGGAAGGTGTCTCAGCCCATGGAACCAGGTGACCTTTAAGGTCCCTTCCAAGCCAATCCATGCTCTGCTGTTTTGTCCCCAGAATGCAACAACTGCACAGCCCTTGCCAGCCACCCCGACCTGCGCTGTGACCCTTCCCCTGTTCCGCTGCCCCTGTGCACTAACCCTCAGTGCTGTCAGGGTCACAGCAGGCCTAGCAGCATCGAGGCTCTGATGATGAGCCTGCTGAGCCCCACAAGCCCCAGCAGAAGAACCAGGGCAGGCTATGCAGCGCAGACGCCAGCGGAGACAAGGTCAGGCCACAGCGACATCGATAGTGGAGGACACCTTGTATCAGGCACAGCCTCTGCTGGGTTAATTAACTGGATGGCCAGGGCCAAAGAGTGGTGGTAAATGCAGTTAAATCCACCTGGAGGCCGGTCATAAGTGGTGTCCCCAGGGCTTGGTGCTAGGTCCAGTCCAGTTCAGTATCTTTATCAACAATGTGGATAAGGGGATTGAACACACCCTTAGCAAGTTTGCGTAGGATACTAAACTGGGAGGAAGAGTCGATCTGTTGGAGGGTAGGGAGGCTCTACAGAGGGATCAGAACAGGCTGGATCAATGGGCTGAAGCCAGTGGGATGAGGTTTAACAAGGCCAAGGGCTGGGTCCTGCACTTGGGGCACAAAAACCCTGTGCAGCACTACAGGCGTGGGGAAGAGTGGCTGGAAAGCTGCCTAGCGGAGAAGGACCTGGGGGTGTTAGTCAACAGCCAGCAGCTGTCGACCAACAGGCCAAGAAGGCCAATGGCATCCTGGCTTGTATCAGCAACAGCGTGGCCAGCTGAACCGGGGAGGTGATTCTCCCTCTGTACTCAGCACTAGTGAAATCGCAACTCGAATACTGTGTTCAGTTCTGGGCCCCTTGTTACAAGAAGGATGTTGAGGCTCTGGAGCAAGTCCAGAGAAAAGCAATGAAGCCAGTGAAGGGGCTGGAGAACAGGCCTTATGAGGAACGGCTGAGAGAGCTGGGGTTGTTTAGCCTGGAGGAGGCTAAGGGGAGACCTCATTGCTCTTTACAACTACCTGAAAGGAGATTGTAGAGAAGAGGGAGCTGGCCTCTTCTCTCAAGTGTCAGGGTAAGAGGGAATGGCCTCAAGCTGTGCCAGGCAAGGTTAAGACTAGAGATCAGAAATAAATTTTTCACAGAAATGGTCATTGGGCACTGGCAGAGGCTGCCCAGGGAGGTGGTTGAGTCACCTTCCCTGGAGGTGTTTAAAGGACGGGTGGACGAGGTGCTGAGGGACAGTGATTGATGAGAATGGTTGGACGACATGATCCTGGGGGTCTTTTCCAACCTAGTGGTTCTGTGATCTCTTCCTTCAGCAATACCTGCTTAATAATCAAATCGGCATGAGCTTGGCTTTCTCCACAGCGCTCACACCTTGGGAAGCCACAAAACACGCATTTCCGCGAAAAGGCACGTGACCGGGACCCCCGCCCTGCTCCCCTCCCCCGTCGGGCGGGGTTGGCTCCCGCCCCCCGAGAGGCCCCACAGCGCCCCCAGCGGCGGGATGCGGGGCGCTCGTCGGCGGCTCTGCTCCGCCTTGCTGCTCGCCTACGGCCTCTTTTCCCTCTACGCCGCCTACAGCGTCTTCCTCCGGCCCCGCCGAGCCGCCACCCGCCCGCCCCGGGACCGCCGCGGGACCCGAGGTGAGAGCCGAGAGCGCTGGGCGGCCCGGCCCGAGGCGGGACAGGAGGCGGGGTGGGTGGGGGGCTACTGCCTCGAATCGTGGGAGGGACCTCGGAGATCATTCAGATCCACCCCCGGCCCTGGGCAAGGACACCTCCCACCACACCGGCTGCCCCAGGCCCCATCCAACCCGGCCCTGAACACCTCCAGGGATGGGGCGGCCACAGCTTCCCTGGGCAACCTGTGCCAGTGCCTCATCGCCCTCAGCGCGAAGAAGCTCTTCCTAATAACTCATTAGAAGGCTTCTTAGGAGTGCCTGAGGGAACTGGGATTGTGACGGATAGGAATGGTTAGTGGCAGATAGGAATGGTTGGACTCGGTGATCTAAGAAGTCTTTTCCAACCTGGTGATTCTGTGATTCTATGTTCAGCCTGGAGAAGAGGAGGCTGAGGGGAGACCTTATTGATCTCTGCAGCTACCGGAAAGGAGGTTGTAAGCGAGAAGGGTGCTCGCCTCTTCTCCCAAGTGACAGGGGACAGGACAAGGGGGAATGGCCTCAAGCTCCACCAGGGGAGGTTCAAGCTGGACATTAAGAAAAAAATTCTCCCAGAAAGGGTCATTGGTCACTTGCAGAGGCTGTCCAGGGAAGTGGCTGAATCACCATCCCTGGAGGTGTTTAAGGGATGGGTGGACAAGGTACTCGGGAACATGGCTTAGTGGCAGATAGGAATGGTTGCACTCGATGAACTAAGAGGTCTTTTTCAGCCTAGTGATTCTATGATCTAAATATTCCCCCATCCAATTTAAAGCCATTCCCCCCATCCTATCGCTCCAAGCCTTTATAAACAGTCCCTCCCCAGTTTTCTTGTAGCCCCTTCAGGTACTGGAAGGTCACTATAAGATCTCCCTGGAGCCTTCTCTTCGCCAGGCAGAACAACCCGTTACCTCAGCCTGTCCTTATATGGGAGGTGCTTCAGCCCTCTGATCATCTTTGTAGCCTCTTCTGGACCCACTCCAACAGCTCCATATCCTTCTTATGTTGAGGATTCCAGAACTGAACACGATATTCCCAATGAGGTTTCACATAGCGAACAGAGGGGCAGAATTGCCTTCCTCACTTTGCTAGCCACGCTTCTTTAGATGCAGTGCATCATATGCTTGGACTCCTGGGCTGCAAGTGTGTGTTGCCAGCTCATGTCGGGTTTTCTGAGTTCAAGAAAATTCCATTGGTTTTCTAAACTTGTGAATGTGCTCTTTTATGCAAATTATGCTTTTGGGTTTCTTAGCATACATTTCCTTGGGAAATGAAGAGTGGAATCCATGGGAAGCTGACGAGAAAAATGAACAGGTTGCTTCACAGCAAAGATATGAAGCTAATCTTCAGATGATAAAAAAAGCAAGATCTCATCTGGAAGAAACTAGTCTTAAAGTACAGGTTTGGGGCAAAGCAGCAATTGGTAAGCTGATGCAGTCAATGACTTAACCATTCTCATATACTACTTTTCTCTGCCTTGATTTTTGATTACTGAAATGTATGTCTATGATTAGATTATATGGATATATAAATGGCTCAAGTGGCAGAGAAAACACTATTACTTTTTGAATCCAAGCTAATTTAAAATATAACACAAGGACAGGCCTCTTAGTTGGCTAGAACAGAATATTTTTTTTGTCACATTTACACTTTGTGAAATAAACATTGCACGGTGAAAAATAAGACATTTTGTGTACTGCAGTAGTCCTGCCACCAATTAATTTGAAAATTCTTCTGTTGTAGAAGACACTGAGTTTCCTGTCTATAAACGGAGCCAAGGTCCTCTCAAGCTCTTTAACTACTGCTGAACACATGTTCTTATTTTAGCTTTCTTTGAAAAGTAAATGTTCCAGCTTCATTTGAGTGCTTGTGTAGCATTATGGAACACATTGGTGTATTATATGGTGGTGTGTTCCGTCACAGAAATTTGATGTGTTTCACAAAAGCTTATCCTTAAAATGCTGATTAACATTTGCTCTTTTTTAATTGGTACTTGTACCAACAGGAGATGCTAACAGAAATGGTGGTGTGATATGTCTTCATCTACTGATATTTTGACTACCAGAGAACCTTTCTAAATGCCTGATGTCTGAAAAAATCATCTAGCTGAAACAAATCCATATGGAATTTGGGAAGCAATGTCCATATTAGATAACACGCTCTGACATTTCTTTCCCAAGTTCTTACATTGTTATGCTTTTTCATTTCCCAGAAATACTGTTCTTTTATTTGCTAGTAGCGTAACAATTAAGCAGGATCCATGCATTCAAATTTTCCATTGTATCTTCATGTATGTAGGTCTTTACCTTTGGCAACATATATTTGAAGGACACCTTGAGCCGGCTGATGTGACTGCACAGTGGAGACAAGGAAGCCAAACAGTAGGAAAAACATATTTCAGGTACTAGCTGTGTGATGTTGACTTCAATTTTGTAACTTTAACAAAAAATATATTGGAAAGTTAAAGAACTCAATAAGATGCACAGGTATATTATTTTGTCTATTCTCAAAGCTGCAGTTATTTTAGTATCAGTTACAAATACCTGAAGATTATTGTGTTTTTGTAACTGAAGAATATGCACACTACTTCTTATTCAAAATTATCACAAGGAATGGCTACATTTATTCATGGAAACACATACTTGATAAAATCAGAACGTTCTAGCCCAAATATGTTGCTATTCAAAATTGGAACACTAGGGGGCAATTTCATCTGCTATTTTATGAAAGTTTGTGTATTTGAAAGAAATGTGGAAAGAGTTTGCCAGCACTGAGAGGGAGGACAGGCAGGAGACTACAGGAGGAGGGGGAATACAACCCTGAGAAGAGTCTTAAGAACTGGGGATTGGGGCTGACAGTTGACAGGAAGAAGCTTGCTGAGGCAAGATAATATCTCCTGCTAACTGTTTTCTGTTATATTCAGGGAAAAGGGGCTTCACTAATTTATTCGTAAGTGGAATAGTATCAAAACCATAATTTCTTTCAACTTATAACAAAAGCAGTCTGTGAGACCTAGCATTTGGTTAACTACTTGATTCACAAAGCAAATTTTTATATGTGAAGGAAGATTAACTTGAAACGTTTGCTTTAAAAATGGATTTTGATTGTCAAATATTTTATATTATTTGGTGAGTGATTCTTTTCTCATTGTCTGTTAAACTCAGTGGAGTCTTTTCACATTGTCTGCTAAATGTTGGATTTAAGTCTTTACCTGGTTTACACTTAATCTGTTAGAAGTCTTAATTCCAAATAATGAGTGGCTCCAATCTATATGACTATTGCCAAGCTGGCAGCATGTTGGCTTAACTCAGGTTTAGAATATACTTGCCTAAGGTCAGTTTGCTTCAAATAGCTTCACTGGAGTAGTTTATACAGCATTTGCTGTGAATTTTCTTTTCCTCACTATGCACACTTGAACTGAAACTAGCTGTCAGTCTGAGCACTTCATGAGTTAAAGTTCATGGTCATTCTGTAATAAACTAGTTAAAACTCATGTTCTAAATTAAGTTTTGCTGGAAGCTAAAGCACTCTAGTGATGTTATTCAAGAAGTAGTTACTGCTGTGAGAGTGGAATATTCTGATTTAAGCTAAAGAAGAATCAGTTTTCTACCTTAAGTAACTGGTTTTTTTTTTTTAAATAACAGACGGAATGTCCCTCAGATAGCACATTCTTTCAAACAGTGTTTTTCCAGACACTGGTCTCTTGAGAAATTAAAACGTATTGTGTTAAGTATGATACGTACTGAATAGATGTGTCTTCTGTAATCATCTGTGTTTATAGTGCAAAATCAGACAGGAAGGGGTGCTGTCCCAGTTAGTGGAGATTTGGCTGTTGTGAAGTTCATAACATTAAAATTAGTCCATGGAAAGCAATAGGATATGCATAAGATTTCTGGGAAGTGTTATACATATGTATGTGGATGCGAAATACATTCTGTAACCATCTCTTGTCTAGTTATACATGACTGGTGGAATTATCTCCCATGCATCTGATACTGCAATAGGGGATGCTTGCTTTCTAAAACTCCCAAATGAGTATTAGAGAGTTTATTTGCTGGTATATTTGGTATCTTTGCAACAGACATAGAGAACTAACACTTTATTGATTGTTCAAAAAATATAAATCTACTGCTAGGGTTTTTTTCCCCTGCCCTCTTTTCCCAAGCAGTATGATCACTAATCCTTTGTATTTGGACAACTGTCTGTTAACGGAAGAGCTGGAGCTGACAGATGCTGGTTTGCTCCTTTGCAGTTCATAAATGGCTTTTGTCAGATACTTGTAAATGACTAGTGATTTAACAATTCTGCTACGTGATTGAAATTCCTCCATTAGATACATTGTTCAAGATCTAGAAATGCAAATTTCCACCTTAAAATACTTATGCTTATTTGTTTATATCAGAGCCTCAAGCCTGACCTGGGTCACACAAGCAACAGAATTTTACATTTAGATAGGTAACTCTTGTGCTATAGCTTCTACTCAGCATCAGATGACGCTGTGGATTTTTTCTTAACTTAACCAAAATTACAAAGAAAATTGGCATGCCAGAGCAGCTAACTGTCCCTCCTGATGACATCTGTTTTAATATACTCTTACAGATTTTTGGGAGGGCCTCTCTCTTGTTCTAACACAGTATTCATTGGTTAATACTGGAATTAAGAAAAAGTTTGACCTTTAGTGTACATGTAAGCCATGTTGGCCTTTTTTGCCAAGTTGATTGATTTGCTTACATTTTGGTGTTTGAATATGGTAGTAGATCTGATTTATTGACAAAATACCTTATTTTCATTTAAGTCTAAATCTCCTTTTTTTTTCTGAATAAAGATCTTAGAATCATACATAGTTTGGGAAGGGACCTTAAAAGATATCTAGTTCCAAACCCACAGCCATGGGCAGGGACCACCTCCCACTAGAT